>CAMAOD020000020.1:97500-162500 GCA_945859595.2 Megachile willughbiella | reverse complement strand
TCTGCCTCTCTCTCTGTCTCTGTCGCTCTCTCTCTCTGTCCCTGTCTCCGTCTCTGTCTCTGCCTCTGTCTCTGCCGCTGTCTCTCCCTCTGTCCCTGTCTCCGTGTCTGTCCCTGGCTCTGTCTCTGCCTCTCTCTCCGTCTCTGCCTCTGTCTCAGTCTTTGTCTCCGTCTCTGTCTCTGTCTCTGTCTCTCTCTCTGTCTCTGTCTCTGTCTCTGTCTCCGTCTCTGTCTCTGTTTCTGTCTCTGTCTCTGTCTCTGTCTCTGTCTCTGTCTGTGTCTCTGTCTCCGTCTCTGTCTCTGTCTCTGTCTCTGTCTCTGTCGCTCTCTCTCCCTCTGTCTCTGTCTCTGTCTCTGTCCCTGGCTCTGTATCTGCGTCTGTCTCCGTCTCTGACTCTGTCTCTGTCTCTATCTCCGTCTCTGCCTCTGTCTCTGTCTCTGCCTCTGTCTCTGTCTCTGTCTCTGTCTGTGCCTCTGTCTCTGTCTCTGCCTCTGCCTCTGCCTCTGCCTCTGTCTCTGTCTCTGTCGCTGTCTCTCCCTCTGTCCCTGTCTCCGTCTGTGTCCCTGGCTCTGTCTCTGCCTCTGTCTCCGTCTCTGTCTCTGTCTCGGTCTTTGTCTCCGTCTCTGTCTCTGTCTCTGTCTCTCTCTCTGTCTCTGTCTCTGTCTGTGTCTCTGTCCCTGGCTCTGTCTCTGCCTCTCTCTCCGTCTCTGCCTCTGTCTCAGTCTTTGTCTCCGTCTCTGTCTCTGTCTCTGTCTCTCTCTCTGTCTCTGTCTCTGTCTCTGTCTCTGCCTCTGTCTCTGTCTCTGTCTCTGTCTCTGTCTCCGTCTCTCTCTCTGTCTCTGTCTCTGTCTCTCCCTCTGTCTCTGTCTCTGTCTCTGTCCCTGGCTCTGTCTCTGCCTCTGTCTCTGTTTCTGTCTCTGTCTCTGTGTCTGTCTGTGTCTCTGCTTCTGTCTCGGTCTTTGTCTCCGTCTGTGTCTCTGTCTCTGTATATGTATTTGTCTCTGTCTCTGTCTCTGTCCCTGTCTCTGTCTCTGTATCAGTCTCTGTCTCTGTCTCTGTCTCTGTCTCTGTCTGTGTCTCTGTCTCTGTCTCTGTCTCTGTCTCTGTCTCTGCCTCTGTCTCTGTCTCTGTCTCTGTCGCTGTCTCTCCCTCTGTCTCTGTCTCCGGATCTGTCCCTGGCTCTGTCTCTGCCTCTGTCTCCGTCTCTGTCTCTGTCTCGGTCTTTGTCTCCGTCTCTGTCTCTGTCTCTGTCTCTGTCTCTGTCTCTGTCTCTGCCTCTGTCTCTGTCCCCGTATCTGTCTCTGTCTCTGCCCCGTCCCTCTCCCTGGCCCTGTCGCTGTCTCTGTCTCCGTCTCTGTCTCTGTCTCTGCCTCTGACGCTGTCTCTGTCTCTGTCGCTGTCTCTCCCTCTGTCTCTGTCTCCGTCTCTGTCCCTGGCTCTGTCTCTGCCTCTGTCTCCGTCTCTGTCTCTGTCTCGGTCTTTGTCTCCGTCTCTGTCTCTGTCTCTGTCTCTGTCTCTGTCTCTGCCTCTGCCTCTGCCTCTGTCTCTGTCCCCGTATCTGTCTCTGTCTCTGCCCCGTCCCTCTCCCTGGCCCTGTCATTGTCTCTGTCTCTGTCTCCGTCTCTGTCTCTGTCTCTGTCTCTGTCTCTGCCTCTGTCTCTGTCTCTGTCTCTGTCGCTGTCTCTCCCTCTGTCTCTGTCGCTGTCTCTGTCCCTGAGTCTGTCTCTGCCTCTGTCTCCGTCTCCGTCTCTGTCTCTGTCTCTGTCTCTGTCTCTGTCTCTGTCTATGTCTCTGTCTCTGTCTCTGTCTCTGTCTCTGTCTCTGTCTCTGTCTCTGTCTCTGTCTCTATCTCTGTCTCTGTCTCTGTCTCTGTCTCTGTCTCTGTCTCTGTCTCTGTCTCTGTCTCTGTCTCTGTCTCTGTCTCTGTCTCTGTCTCTGTCTCTGTCTCTGTCTCTGCCTCTGTCTCTGTCCCCGTATCTGTCTCTGTCTCTGCCCCGTCCCTCTCCCTGGCCCTGTCGCTGTCTCTGTCTCTGTCTCCGTCTCTGTCTCTGCCTCTGACTCTGTCTCTGTCTCTGTCGCTGTCTCTCCCTCTGTCTCTGTCTCCGTCTCTGTCCCTGGCTCTGTCTCTGCCTCTGTCTCCGTCTCTGTCTCTGTCTCGGTCTTTGTCTCCGTCTCTGTCTCTGTCTCTGTCTCTGTCTCTGTCTCTGTCTCTGTCTCTGTCTCTGTCTCTGTCTCCGTCTCTGTCTCTGTCTCTGTCTTTGTCTCCGCCTCTGTCTCTGTCTCTGTCTCTGTCTCTGTCTCTGTCTCTGTCTCTGTCTCTGTCTCTGTCTCTGTCTCTGTCTCTGTCTCTGTCTCTGTCTCTGTCTCTGTCTCTGTCTCTGTCTCTGTCTCTGTGTGCTGCCTCTGCCTCTGTCTCTGCCTCTGTCTCTGCCCCGTCCCTCTCCCTGGCCCTGTCGCTGTCTCTGTCTCTGTCTCTGTCTATGCATCTGTCTCTGGCTCTGTCTCCGTCTCTGTCTCTGACTCTGTCTCTGTTTCTGTCTCTGTCTCTGTCTGTGTCTCTTTCTCTGTCTCTGTCTCTTTCTCTGTCTCTGTCTCTGTCTCTGTCTCTGTCTCTGTCTCTGTCTCTGTCTCTGTCTCTGTCTCTGTCTCTGTCTCTGTCTCTGTCTCTGTCTCTGTCTCTGTCTCTGTCTCTGTCTCTGTCTCTGTCTCTGTCTCTGTCTCTGTCTCGGTCTCTTTCTCTGTCTATGTTTCTGCCTCCGCCTCTGCCTCTGTCTCTGTCTCTGTCTCTGTCTCTGCCTCTGTCTCTGTCTCTGCCTCTCTCTCTGTCTCTGTCGGTGTCTCTCTCTCTGTCCCTGTCTCCGTCTCTGTCCCTGGCTCTGTCTCTGCCTCTGTCTCCGTCTCTGTCTCTATCTCTGTCTCTGCCTCTGTCTCTGCCTCTGTCTCGGTCTTTGTCTCCGTCTCTGTCTCTGTCTCTGTCTCTGTCTCTGTCTCTGTCTCTGTCTCTGTCTCTGTCTCTGTCTCTGTCTCTATCTCCGTCTCTGTCTCTGTCTCTGTCTCTGCCTCTGTCTCTGTCTCTGTCTCTGTCTGTGCCTCTGTCTCTGTCTCTGCCTCTGCCTCTGCCTCTGTCTCTGTCTCTGTCGCTGTCTCTCCCTCTGTCCCTGTCTCCGTCTGTGTCCCTGGCTCTGTCTCTGCCTCTGTCTCCGTCTCTGTCTCTGTCTCGGTCTTTGTCTCTGTCTCTGTCTCTATCTCTGTCTCTGTCTCTGTCTCTGTCTCTGTCTCTGTCTCTGTCTCTGTCTCTGTCTCTGTCTCTGCCTCCGTCTCTGTCTCTGTCTCTGTCGCTGTCTCTCCCTCTGCCTCTGTCTCCGTCTCTGTCTCTGTTTCTGTCTCTGTCTCTGTCTCTGTCTCTGTCTCTGTCTGTGTCTCTGTCTCCGTCTCTGTCTCTGTCTCTGTCTCTGTCTCTGTCGCTCTCTCTCCCTCTGTCTCTGTCTCTGTCTCTGTCCCTGGCTCTGTATCTGCGTCTGTCTCCGTCTCTGACTCTGTCTCTGTCTCTATCTCCGTCTCTGCCTCTGTCTCTGTCTCTGCCTCTGTCTCTGTCTCTGTCTCTGTCTGTGCCTCTGTCTCTGTCTCTGCCTCTGCCTCTGCCTCTGCCTCTGTCTCTGTCTCTGTCGCTGCCTCTCCCTCTGTCCCTGTCTCCGTCTGTGTCCCTGGCTCTGTCTCTGCCTCTGTCTCTGTCCCCGTATCTGTCCCTGTCTCTGTCTCTGTCTCTGTCGCTGTCTCTGTCTCTGTCTCTGTCTAGGTCTCTGTCTCTGTCTCTGTCTCTGTCTCTCTATCTGTCTGTGTCTCTGTCTCTGTCTCCGTCTCTGTCTCTGTGTCCGTCTCTGTCTCTGTCTCTGTCTCCGTCTCTGCCTCTGTGTCCGTCTCTGTCTCTGTCTCTGTCTCTGTCCCCGTATCTGTCTCTGTCTCTGCATCTGTCTCTGCCTCTGTCTCTGTCTCTGTCTCTGTCTCTGTCTCTGTCACTGTCTCTGTCTCTGTCTCTGTCTCTGTCTCTGTCTCTGTCTCTGTCTCTCTCTCTGTTTCTGTCTCTGTCTCTGTCTCTGCCTCTGCCTCTGGCTCTGCCCCGTCCCTCTCCCTGGCCCTGTCGCTGTCTCTGTCTCTGTCTCTGTCTATGCATCTGTCTCTGTCTGTGTTTCTGTCTCCGTCTCTGTCTCTGACTCTGTCTCTGTTTCTGTTTCTGTCTCTGTCTCTGTCTGTGTCTCTTTCTCTGTCTCTGTCTCTGTCTCTGTCTCTGTTTCTGTCTCTGTCTCTGTCTCTGTCTCTGTCTGTGTCTCTGCTTCTGGTTTGGTCTTTGTCTCCGTCTCTGTCTCTGTCTCTGTATCTGTATTTGTCTCTGTTTCTGTCTCTGTCTCTTTTTCTGTCTCTGTCTCGGTCTCTGTCTCCGTTTCTGTCTCTGTCTCTGTCTCTGTCTGTGTCTCTGCTTCTGTCACGGTCTTTGTCTCCGTCTCTGTCTGTCTCTCTGTATCTGTATTTGTCTCTGTCTCTGTCTCTGTCTCAGTCTCTGTCTCTGTCTCTGTCTCTGTCTCTGTCTCTGTCTCTGTCTCTGTCCCTGTCTCTGTCTCTGTCTCTGTGTGCTGTCTCTGTCTCTGTCCCTGTCTCTGTCTCTGTCTCTGCCTCTGTCTCTGTCTCTGTCTCTGTCGCTGTCTCTCCCTCTGTCTCTGTCTCCGTCTCTGTCCCTGGCTCTGTCTCTGCCTCTGTCTCCGTCTCTGTCTCTGTCTCTGTCTCGGTCTTTGTCTCCGTCTCTGTCTCTGTCTCTGTCTCGGTCTTTGTCTCCGTCTCTGTCTCTGTCTCTGTCTCTGTCTCTGCCTCTGTCTCTGTCCCCGTATCTGTCCCTGTCCCTGTCTCTGTCTCTGTCTCTGTCTCTGTCTCTGTCTCTGTCTCTTTCTCTGTCTCTGTCTCTGTCTCTGTCTCTGTCTCTGTCTCTGTCTCTGTCTCCGTCTCTGTCTCTGTCTCTGTCTCTGTCTCTGTCTCTGTCTCTGTCTCTGTCTCTGTCCCTGTCTCTGTCTCTGTCTCTGTCTCTGTCTCTGTGTGCTGTCTCTGTCTCTGTCTCTGCCTCTGTCTCTGCCCCGTCCCTCTCCCTGGCCCTGTCGCTGTCTCTGTCTCTGTCTCTGTCTATGCATCTGTCTTTGGATCTGTCTCCGTCTCTGCCTCTGACTCTGTCTCTGTTTCTGTCTCTGTCTCTGTCTGTGTCTCTTGCTCTGTCTCTGTCTCTGTCTCTGTCTCTGTCTGTGTCTCTGCTTCTGTCTTGGCCTTTGTCTCCGTCTCTGTCTCTGTCTCTGTCTCTGTATCTGTATTTGTCTCTGTTTCTGTCTCTGTCTCTGTTTCTGTCTCTGTCTCGGTCTCTGTCTCTGTTTCTGTCTCTGTCTCTGTCTCTGTCTCTGTCTCTGTCTCTGTCTCTGCCTCTGTCTCTGCCCCGTCCCTCTCCCTGGCCCTGTCGCTGTCTCTGTCTCTGTCTCTGTCTATGCATCTGTCTCTGGATCTGTCTCCGTCTCTGTCTCTGACTCTGTCTCTGTTTCTGTCTCTGTCTCTGTCTGTGTCTCTTTCTCCGTCTCTGTCTCTGTCCCTGTCTCTGTTTCTGTCTCTGTCTCTGTCTCTGTCTGTGTCTCTGCTTCTGTCTTGGCCTTTGTCTCCGTCTCTGTCTCTGTCTCTGTCTCTGTATCTGTATTTGTCTCTGTTTCTGTCTCTGTCTCTGTTTCTGTCTCTGTCTCGGACTCTGTCTCTGTCTCTGTCTCTGCCTCCGTCTCTGTCTCTGTCTCTGCCTCTGTCGCTGTCTCTCCCTCTGTCTCTGTCTCTGTCTCTGTCCCTGGCTCTGTCTCTGCCTCCGTCTCCGTCTCTGACTCTGTCTCTGTCTCTATCTCCGTCTTTGTCTCTGTCTCTGTCTCTGTGTCCGTCTCTGTCTCTGTCTCTGTCTCTGCCTCTGCTTCTGCCTCTCTCTCTGTCTCTGTCGCTGTCTCTCTCTCTGTCCCTGTCTCCGTCTCTGTCCCTGACTCTGTCTCGGCCTCTGTCTCCGTCTCTGTCTCTGTCTCTGTCTCTCTCTCCGTCTCTGCCTCTGTCTCAGTCTTTGTCTCCGTCTCTGTGTCTGTCTCTGTCTCTGCCTCTGTCTCTGTCCCCGTATCTGTCCCTGTCTCTGTCTCTGTCTCTGTCGCTGTCTCTGTCTCTGTCTCTGTCTAGGTCTCTGTCTCTGTCTCTGTCTCTGTCTCTCTATCTGTCTGTGTCTCTGTCTCTGTCTCCGTCTCTGTCTCTGTGTCCGTCTCTGTCTCTGTCTCTGTCTCCGTCTCTGTCTCTGTGTCCGTCTCTGTCCCTGTCTCTGTCTCTGTCCCCGTATCTGTCTCTGTCTCTGCATCTGTCTCTGCCTCTGTCTCTGTCTCTGTCTCTGTCTCTGTCTCTGTCACTGTCTCTGTCTCTGTCTCTGTCTCTGTCTCTGTCTCTGTCTCTGTCTCTGTCTCTGTTTCTGTCTCTGTCTCTGTCTCTGCCTCTGCCTCTGGCTCTGCCCCGTCCCTCTCCCTGGCCCTGTCGCTGTCTCTGTCTCTGTCTCTGTCTATGCATCTGTCTCTGTCTCTGTTTCTGTCTCCGTCTCTGTCTCTGACTCTGTCTCTGTTTCTGTTTCTGTCTCTGTCTCTGTCTGTGTCTCTTTCTCTGTCTCTGTCTCTGTCTCTGTCTCTGTTTCTGTCTCTGTCTCTGTCTCTGTCTCTGTCTGTGTCTCTGCTTCTGGTTTGGTCTTTGTCTCCGTCTCTGTCTCTGTCTCTGTATCTGTATTTGTCTCTGTTTCTGTCTCTGTCTCTGTTTCTGTCTCTGTCTCGGTCTCTGTCTCCGTTTCTGTCTCTGTCTCTGTCTCTGTCTGTGTCTCTGCTTCTGTCACGGTCTTTGTCTCCGTCTCTGTCTGTCTCTCTGTATCTGTATTTGTCTCTGTCTCTGTCTCAGTCTCTGTCTCTGTCTCTGTCTCTGTCTCTGTCTCTGTCTCTGTCTCTGTCCCTGTCTCTGTCTCTGTCTCTGTGTGCTGTCTCTGTCTCTGTCCCTGTCTCTGTCTCTGTCTCTGCCTCTGTCTCTGTCTCTGTCTCGGTCTTTGTCTCCGTCTCTGTCTCTGTCTCTGTCTCGGTCTTTGTCTCCGTCTCTGTCTCTGTCTCTGTCTCTGTCTCTGCCTCTGTCTCTGTCCCCGTATCTGTCCCTGTCCCTGTCTCTGTCTCTGTCTCTGTCTCTGTCTCTGTCTCTGTCTCTGTCTCTGTCTCTGTCTCTGTCTCTGTCTCTGTCTCTGTCTCTGTCTCTGTCTCTGTCTCTGTCTCTGTCTCCGTCTCTGTCTCTGTCTCTGTCCCTGTCTCTGTCTCTGTCTCTGTCTCTGTCTCTGTCCCTGTCTCTGTCTCTGTCTCTGTCTCTGTCTCTGTGTGCTGTCTCTGTCTCTGTCTCTGCCTCTGTCTCTGCCCCGTCCCTCTCCCTGGCCCTGTCGCTGTCTCTGTCTCTGTCTCTGTCTATGCATCTGTCTTTGGATCTGTCTCCGTCTCTGTCTCTGACTCTGTCTCTGTTTCTGTCTCTGTCTCTGTCTGTGTCTCTTTCTCTGTCTCTGTCTCTGTCTCTGTCTCTGCTTCTGTCTCTGTCTCTGTCCGTGTCTCTGCTTCTGTCTTGGCCTTTGTCTCCGTCTCTGTCTCTGTCTCTGTCTCTGTATCTGTATTTGTCTCTGTTTCTGTCTCTGTCTCTGTTTCTGTCTCTGTCTCGGTCTCTGTCTCTGTTTCTGTCTCTGTCTCTGTCTCTGTCTCTGTCTCTGTCTCTGTCTCTGTCTCTGTCTCTGTCTCTGTCTCTGTCTCTGTCTCTGTCTCTGTCTCTGTCTCTGTCTCTGTCTCTGTCTCTGTCTCTGTCTCTGTCTCTGTCTCTGTCTCTGTGTGCTGTGTCTGTCTCTGTCTGTGCCTCTGTCTCTGCCCCGTCCCTCTCCCTGGCCCTGTCGCTGTCTCTGTCTCTGTCTCTGTCTATGCATCTGTCTCTGTCTCTGTTTCTGTCTCTGTCTCGGTCTCTGTCCCTGTTTCTGTGTCTGTCTCTGTCTCTGTCTGTGTGTCTGCTTCTGTCTCGGTCTTTGTCTCCGTCTCTGTCTCTGTCTCTGTATCTGTCTCTGTCTCTGTCTCTGCCTCTGTCTCTGTCTCTGCCTCTCTCTCTGTCTCTGTCGCTGTCTCTCTCTCTGTCCCTGTCTCCGTCTCTGTCCCTGGCTCTGTCTCTGCCTCTGTCTCCGTCTCTGTCTCTATCTCTGTCTCTGTCTCTGTCTCTGTCTCTGTCTCTGTCTCTGCCTCTGTCTCTGTCTCTGCCTCTCTCTCTATCTCTGTCGCTGTCTCTCTCTCTGTCCCTGTCTCCGTCTCTGTCCCTGGCTCTGTCTCTGCCTCTGTCTCCGTCTCTGTCTCTATCTCTGTCTCTGCCTCTGTCTCTGCCTCTGTCTCGGTCTTTGTCTCCGTCTCTGTCTCTGTCTCTGTCTCTGTCTCTGTCTCTGTCTCTGTCTCTGTCTCTGTCTCTATCTCCGTCTCTGTCTCTGTCTCTGTCTCTGCCTCTGTCTCTGTCTCTGTCTCTGTCTGTGCCTCTGTCTCTGTCTCTGCCTCTGCCTCTGCCTCTGTCTCTGCCTCTGTCGCTGTCTCTCCCTCTGTCCCTGTCTCCGTCTGTGTCCCTGGCTCTGTCTCTGCCTCTGTCTCCGTCTCTGTCTCTGTCTCGGTCTTTGTCTCTGTCTCTGTCTCTGTCTCTGTCTCTGTCTCCGTCTCTGTCTCTGTCTCTGTCTCTGTCTCTGTCTCTGTCTCTGTCTCTGTCTCTGTCTCTGCCTCCGTCTCTGTCTCTGTCTCTGTCGCTGTCTCTCCCTCTGCCTCTGTCTCCGTCTCTGTCTCTGTTTCTGTCTCTGTCTCTGTCTCTGTCTCTGTCTCTGTCTCTGTCTGTGTCTCTGTCTCCGTCTCTGTCTCTGTCTCTGTCTCTGTCTCTGTCGCTCTCTCTCCCTCTGTCTCTGTCTCTGTCTCTGTCCCTGGCTCTGTATCTGCGTCTGTCTCCGTCTCTGACTCTGTCTCTGTCTCTATCTCCGTCTCTGCCTCTGTCTCTGTCTCTGCCTCTGTCTCTGTCTCTGTCTCTGTCTGTGCCTCTGTCTCTGTCTCTGCCTCTGCCTCTGCCTCTGCCTCTGTCTCTGTCTCTGTCGCTGCCTCTCCCTCTGTCCCTGTCTCCGTCTGTGTCCCTGGCTCTGTCTCTGCCTCTGTCTCCGTCTCTGTCTCTGTCTCGGTCTTTGTCTCCGTCTCTGTCTCTGTCTCTGTCTCTCTCTCTGTCTCTGTCTCTGTCTGTGTCTCTGTCCCTGGCTCTGTCTCTGCCTCTCTCTCCGTCTCTGCCTCTGTCTCAGTCTTTGTCTCCGTCTCTGTCTCTGTCTCTGTCTCTCTCTCTGTCTCTGTCTCTGTCTCTGTCTCTGCCTCTGTCTCTGTCTCTGTCTCTGTCTCTGTCTCCGTCTCTGTCTCTGTCTCTGTCTCTGTCGCTGTCTCTCCCTCTGTCTCTGTCTCTGTCTCTGTCCCTGGCTCTGTCTCTGCCTCCGTCTCCGTCTCTGACTCTGTCTCTGTCTCTATCTCCGTCATTGTCTCTGTCTCAGCCTCTGTGTCTGTCTCTGTCGCTGTCTCTGTCTCTGCCTCTGCTTCTGCCTCTCTCTCTGTCTCTGTCGCTGTCTCTCTCTCTGTCCCTGTCTCCGTCTCTGTCTCTGCCTCTGTCTCTGCCGCTGTCTCTCCCTCTGTCCCTGTCTCCGTGTCTGTCCCTGGCTCTGTCTCTGCCTCTCTCTCCGTCTCTGCCTCTGTCTCAGTCTTTGTCTCCGTCTCTGTCTCTGTCTCTGTCTCTCTCTCTGTCTCTGTCTCTGTCTCTGTCTCCGTCTCTGTCTCTGTTTCTGTCTCTGTCTCTGTCTCTGTCTCTGTCTCTGTCTGTGTCTCTGTCTCCGTCTCTGTCTCTGTCTCTGTCTCTGTCTCTGTCGCTCTCTCTCCCTCTGTCTCTGTCTCTGTCTCTGTCCCTGGCTCTGTATCTGCGTCTGTCTCCGTCTCTGACTCTGTCTCTGTCTCTATCTCCGTCTCTGCCTCTGTCTCTGTCTCTGCCTCTGTCTCTGTCTCTGTCTCTGTCTGTGCCTCTGTCTCTGTCTCTGCCTCTGCCTCTGCCTCTGCCTCTGTCTCTGTCTCTGTCGCTGTCTCTCCCTCTGTCCCTGTCTCCGTCTGTGTCCCTGGCTCTGTCTCTGCCTCTGTCTCCGTCTCTGTCTCTGTCTCGGTCTTTGTCTCCGTCTCTGTCTCTGTCTCTGTCTCTCTCTCTGTCTCTGTCTCTGTCTGTGTCTCTGTCCCTGGCTCTGTCTCTGCCTCTCTCTCCGTCTCTGCCTCTGTCTCAGTCTTTGTCTCCGTCTCTGTCTCTGTCTCTGTCTCTCTCTCTGTCTCTGTCTCTGTCTCTGTCTCTGCCTCTGTCTCTGTCTCTGTCTCTGTCTCTGTCTCCGTCTCTCTCTCTGTCTCTGTCTCTGTCTCTCCCTCTGTCTCTGTCTCTGTCTCTGTCCCTGGCTCTGTCTCTGCCTCTGTCTCTGTTTCTGTCTCTGTCTCTGTGTCTGTCTGTGTCTCTGCTTCTGTCTCGGTCTTTGTCTCCGTCTGTGTCTCTGTCTCTGTATATGTATTTGTCTCTGTCTCTGTCTCTGTCCCTGTCTCTGTCTCTGTATCAGTCTCTGTCTCTGTCTCTGTCTCTGTCTCTGTCTCTGTCTCTGTCTCTGTCTCTGTCTCTGTCTCTGTCTCTGTCTCTGCCTCTGTCTCTGTCTCTGTCTCTGTCGCTGTCTCTCCCTCTGTCTCTGTCTCCGGATCTGTCCCTGTCTCTGTCTCTGCCTCTGTCTCCGTCTCTGTCTCTGTCTCGGTCTTTGTCTCCGTCTCTGTCTCTGTCTCTGTCTCTGTCTCTGTCTCTGTCTCTGTCTCTGCCTCTGTCTCTGTCCCCGTATCTGTCTCTGTCTCTGCCCCGTCCCTCTCCCTGGCCCTGTCGCTGTCTCTGTCTCCGTCTCTGTCTCTGTCTCTGCCTCTGACTCTGTCTCTGTCTCTGTCGCTGTCTCTCCCTCTGTCTCTGTCTCCGTCTCTGTCCCTGGCTCTGTCTCTGCCTCTGTCTCCGTCTCTGTCTCTGTCTCGGTCTTTGTCTCCGTCTCTGTCTCTGTCTCTGTCTCTGTCTCTGTCTCTGCCTCTGCCTCTGCCTCTGTCTCTGTCCCCGTATCTGTCTCTGTCTCTGCCCCGTCCCTCTCCCTGGCCCTGTCATTGTCTCTGTCTCTGTCTCCGTCTCTGTCTCTGTCTCTGTCTCTGTCTCTGCCTCTGTCTCTGTCTCTGTCTCTGTCGCTGTCTCTCCCTCTGTCTCTGTCGCTGTCTCTGTCCCTGAGTCTGTCTCTGCCTCTGTCTCCGTCTCCGTCTCTGTCTCTGTCTCTGTCTCTGTCTCTGTCTCTGTCTATGTCTCTGTCTCTGTCTCTGTCTCTGTCTCTGTCTCTGTCTCTGTCTCTGTCTCTGTCTCTGTCTCTGTCTCTGTCTCTGTCTCTTTCTCTTTCTCTGTCTCTGTCTCTGTCTCTGTCTATGTTTCTGCCTCCGCCTCTGCCTCTGTCTCTGTCTCTGTCGCTGTCTCTCACTCTGTCCCTGTCTCCGTCTCCGTCTCCGTCTCTGTCTCTGTCTCTGTCTCTGTCTCTGTCTCTGTCTCTGTCTCTGTCTCTGTCTCTGTCTCTGTCTCTGTCTCCGTCTCTGTCTCTGCCGCTGTCTCTGTCTCTGTCCCTGTCTCTGTTTCTGTCTCTGTCTCTGTCTCTGTCTCTGTCTCTGTCCCTGTCTCTGTCTCTGTATCAGTCTCTGTCTCTGTCTCTGTCTCTGTCTCTGTCTCTGTCTCTGTCTCTGTCTCTGCCTCTGTCTCTGTCTCTGTCTCTGTCGCTGTCTCTCCCTCTGTCTCTGCCTCCGGATCTGTCCCTGGCTCTGTCTCTGCCTCTGTCTCCGTCTCTGTCTCTGTCTCGGTCTTTGTCTCCGTCTCTGTCTCTGTCTCTGTCTCTGTCTCTGTCTCTGTCTCTGTCTCTGTCTCTGCCTCTGTCTCTGTCCCCGTATCTGTCTCTGTCTCTGCCCCGTCCCTCTCCCTGGCCCTGTCGCTGTCTCTGTCTCTGTCTCCGTCTCTGTCTCTGCCTCTGACTCTGTCTCTGTCTCTGTCGCTGTCTCTCCCTCTGTCTCTGTCTCCGTCTCTGTCCCTGGCTCTGTCTCTGCCTCTGTCTCCGTCTCTGTCTCTGTCTCGGTCTTTGTCTCCGTCTCTGTCTCTGTCTCTGTCTCTGTCTCTGTCTCTGTCTCTGTCTCTGTCTCTGTCTCTGTCTCCGTCTCTGTCTCTGTCTCTGTCTTTGTCTCCGCCTCTGTCTCTGTCTCTGTCTCTGTCTCTGTCTCTGTCTCTGTCTCTGTCTCTGTCTCTGTCTCTGTCTCTGTCTCTGTCTCTGTCTCTGTCTCTGTCTCTGTCTCTGTCTCTGTCTCTGTCTCTGTCTCTGTCTCTGTCTCTGTCTCTGTCTCTGTCTCTGTGTGCTGCCTCTGCCTCTGTCTCTGCCTCTGTCTCTGCCCCGTCCCTCTCCCTGGCCCTGTCGCTGTCTCTGTCTCTGTCTCTGTCTATGCATCTGTCTCTGGCTCTGTCTCCGTCTCTGTCTCTGACTCTGTCTCTGTTTCTGTCTCTGTCTCTGTCTGTGTCTCTTTCTCTGTCTCTGTCTCTTTCTCTGTCTCTGTCTCTGTCTCTGTCTCTGTCTCTGTCTCTGTCTCTGTCTCTGTCTCTGTCTCTGTCTCTGTCTCTGTCTCTGTCTCTGTCTCTACCTCTGTCTCTGTCTCTGTCTCTGTCTCTGTCTCTGTCTCTGTCTCTGCCTCTGTCTCTGTCTCTGTCTCTGTCGCTGTCTCTCCCTCTGTCTCTGTCTCCGTCTCTGTCCCTGAGTCTGTCTCTGCCTCTGTCTCCGTCTCCGTCTCTGTCTCTGTCTCTGTCTCTGTCTCTGTCTATGTCGCTGTCTCTCCCTCTGTCTCTGTCTCCGTATCAGCCTCTGTCTCTGTCTCTGTGTCTATCTCTGCCTCTGACTCTGTCGCTGTCCCTGTCTATGTCTCTGTCTCTGTCTCTATCTCCGTCTCTGTCTCTGTCTCCGTCTCTGCCTCTGTCTCTGTCTCTGTCTCTGTCTGTGCCTCTGTCTCTGTCTCTGCCTCTGCCTCTGCCTCTGTCTCTGTCTCTGTCGCAGTCTCTCCCTCTGTCCCTGTCTCCGTCTGTGTCCCTGGCTCTGTCTCTGCCTCTGTCTCCGTCTCTGTCTCTGTCTCGGTCTTTGTCTCTGTCTCTGTCTCTGTCTCTGTCTCTGTCTCTGTCTCTGTCTCTGCCTCTGTCTCCGTCTCTGTCTCTGTCTCGGTCTTTGTCTCCGTCTCTGTCTCTGTCTCTGTCTCTGTCTCTGTCTCTGCCTCTGCCTCTCCCTCTGTCCCTGTCTCCGTCTGTGTCCCTGGCTCTGTCTCTGTCTCTGTCCCCGTATCTGTCTCTGTCTCTGCCCCGTCCCTCTCCCTGGCCCTGTCGCTGTCTCTGTCTCTGTCTCCGTCTCTGTCTCTGTCTCTGTCTCTGTCTCTGTCTCTGTCTCTGTCTCTGTCTCTGTCTCTGTCTCTGTCTCTGTCTCTGTCTCTGTCTATGTTTCTGCCTCCGCCTCTGCCTCTGTCTCTGTCTCTGTCGCTGTCTCTGTCTCTGTCTCTGTCTCTGTCTCTGCCTCTGTCTCTGTCTCTGTCTCTGTCGCTGTCTCTCCCTCTGTCTCTGTCTCCGGATCTGTCCCTGTCTCTGTCTCTGCCTCTGTCTCCGTCTCTGTCTCTGTCTCGGTCTTTGTCTCCGTCTCTGTCTCTGTCTCTGTCTCTGTCTCTGTCTCTGTCTCTGTCTCTGCCTCTGTCTCTGTCCCCGTATCTGTCTCTGTCTCTGCCCCGTCCCTCTCCCTGGCCCTGTCGCTGTCTCTGTCTCCGTCTCTGTCTCTGTCTCTGCCTCTGACTCTGTCTCTGTCTCTGTCGCTGTCTCTCCCTCTGTCTCTGTCTCCGTCTCTGTCCCTGGCTCTGTCTCTGCCTCTGTCTCCGTCTCTGTCTCTGTCTCGGTCTTTGTCTCCGTCTCTGTCTCTGTCTCTGTCTCTGTCTCTGTCTCTGCCTCTGCCTCTGCCTCTGTCTCTGTCCCCGTATCTGTCTCTGTCTCTGCCCCGTCCCTCTCCCTGGCCCTGTCATTGTCTCTGTCTCTGTCTCCGTCTCTGTCTCTGTCTCTGTCTCTGTCTCTGCCTCTGTCTCTGTCTCTGTCTCTGTCGCTGTCTCTCCCTCTGTCTCTGTCGCTGTCTCTGTCCCTGATTCTGTCTCTGCCTCTGTCTCCGTCTCCGTCTCTGTCTCTGTCTCTGTCTCTGTCTCTGTCTCTGTCTATGTCTCTGTCTCTGTCTCTGTCTCTGTCTCTGTCTCTGTCTCTGTCTCTGTCTCTGTCTCTGTCTCTGTCTCTGTCTCTGTCTCTGTCTCTGTCTCTGTCTCTGTCTCTTTCTCTTTCTCTGTCTCTGTCTCTGTCTCTGTCTATGTTTCTGCCTCCGCCTCTGCCTCTGTCTCTGTCTCTGTCGCTGTCTCTCACTCTGTCCCTGTCTCCGTCTCCGTCTCCGTCTCTGTCTCTGTCTCTGTCTCTGTCTCTGTCTCTGTCTCTGTCTCTGTCTCTGTCTCTGTCTCTGTCTCTGTCTCCGTCTCTGTCTCTGCCGCTGTCTCTGTCTCTGTCCCTGTCTCTGTTTCTGTCTCTGTCTCTGTCTCTGTCTCTGTCTCTGTCCCTGTCTCTGTCTCTGTATCAGTCTCTGTCTCTGTCTCTGTCTCTGTCTCTGTCTCTGTCTCTGTCTCTGTCTCTGTCTCTGCCTCTGTCTCTGTCTCTGTCTCTGTCGCTGTCTCTCCCTCTGTCTCTGCCTCCGGATCTGTCCCTGGCTCTGTCTCTGCCTCTGTCTCCGTCTCTGTCTCTGTCTCGGTCTTTGTCTCCGTCTCTGTCTCTGTCTCTGTCTCTGTCTCTGTCTCTGTCTCTGTCTCTGTCTCTGCCTCTGTCTCTGTCCCCGTATCTGTCTCTGTCTCTGCCCCGTCCCTCTCCCTGGCCCTGTCGCTGTCTCTGTCTCTGTCTCCGTCTCTGTCTCTGCCTCTGACTCTGTCTCTGTCTCTGTCGCTGTCTCTCCCTCTGTCTCTGTCTCCGTCTCTGTCCCTGGCTCTGTCTCTGCCACTGTCTCCGTCTCTGTCTCTGTCTCGGTCTTTGTCTCCGTCTCTGTCTCTGTCTCTGTCTCTGTCTCTGTCTCTGTCTCTGTCTCTGTCTCTGTCTCTGTCTCCGTCTCTGTCTCTGTCTCTGTCTTTGTCTCCGCCTCTGTCTCTGTCTCTGTCTCTGTCTCTGTCTCTGTCTCTGTCTCTGTCTCGGTCTCTGTCTCTGTCTCTGTCTCTGTCTCTGTCTCTGTCTCTGTCTCTGTCTCTGTCTCTGTCTCTGTCTCTGTCTCTGTCTCTGTCTCTGTGTGCTGCCTCTGCCTCTGTCTCTGCCTCTGTCTCTGCCCCGT
Organism: Megachile willughbiella; assembly: GCA_945859595.2. Lineage (NCBI taxonomy): Eukaryota > Metazoa > Arthropoda > Insecta > Hymenoptera > Megachilidae > Megachile > Megachile willughbiella. Next base: position 146,932 of record CAMAOD020000020.1, on the reverse strand, counting down.
CCCTCTCCCTGGCCCTGTCGCTGTCTCTGTCTCTGTCTCTGTCTATGCATCTGTCTCTGGCTCTGTCTCCGTCTCTGTCTCTGACTCTGTCTCTGTTTCTGTCTCTGTCTCTGTCTGTGTCTCTTTCTCTGTCTCTGTCTCTTTCTCTGTCTCTGTCTCTGTCTCTGTCTCTGTCTCTGTCTCTGTCTCTGTCTCTGTCTCTGTCTCTGTCTCTGTCTCTGTCTCTGTCTCTGTCTCTGTCTCTGTCTCTGTCTCTGTCTCTACCTCTGTCTCTGTCTCTGTCTCTGTCTCTGTCTCTGTCTCTGTCTCTGCCTCTGTCTCTGTCTCTGTCTCTGTCGCTGTCTCTCCCTCTGTCTCTGTCTCCGTCTCTGTCCCTGAGTCTGTCTCTGCCTCTGTCTCCGTCTCCGTCTCTGTCTCTGTCTCTGTCTCTGTCTCTGTCTATGTCGCTGTCTCTCCCTCTGTCTCTGTCTCCGTTTCAGCCTCTGTCTCTGTCTCTGTGTCTATCTCTGCCTCTGACTCTGTCGCTGTCCCTGTCTATGTCTCTGTCTCTGTCTCTATCTCCGTCTCTGTCTCTGTCTCCGTCTCTGCCTCTGTCTCTGTCTCTGTCTCTGTCTGTGCCTCTGTCTCTGTCTCTGCCTCTGCCTCTGCCTCTGTCTCTGTCTCTGTCGCAGTCTCTCCCTCTGTCCCTGTCTCCGTCTGTGTCCCTGGCTCTGTCTCTGCCTCTGTCTCCGTCTCTGTCTCTGTCTCGGTCTTTGTCTCTGTCTCTGTCTCTGTCTCTGTCTCTGTCTCTGTCTCTGTCTCTGCCTCTGTCTCCGTCTCTGTCTCTGTCTCGGTCTTTGTCTCCGTCTCTGTCTCTGTCTCTGTCTCTGTCTCTGTCTCTGCCTCTGCCTCTCCCTCTGTCCCTGTCTCCGTCTGTGTCCCTGGCTCTGTCTCTGTCTCTGTCCCCGTATCTGTCTCTGTCTCTGCCCCGTCCCTCTCCCTGGCCCTGTCGCTGTCTCTGTCTCTGTCTCCGTCTCTGTCTCTGTCTCTGTCTCTGTCTCTGTCTCTGTCTCTGTCTCTGTCTCTGTCTCTGTCTCTGTCTCTGTCTCTGTCTATGTTTCTGCCTCCGCCTCTGCCTCTGTCTCTGTCTCTGTCGCTGTCTCTCACTCTGTCCCTGTCTCCGTCTCCGTCTCTGTCTCTGTCTCTGTCTCTGTCTCTGTCTCTGTCTCTGTCTCTGTCTCTGTCTCTGTCTCTGTCTCTGTCTCTGTCTCCGTCTCTGTCTCTGCCGCTGTCTCTGTCTCTGTCCCTGTCTCTGTTTCTGTCTCTGTCTCTGTCTCTGTCTCTGTCTCTGTCCCTGTCTCTGTCTCTGTATCAGTCTCTGTCTCTGTCTCTGTCTCTGTCTCTGTCTCTGTCTCTGTCTCTGTCTCTGTCTCTGTCTCTGTCTCTGTCTCTGCCTCTGTCTCTGTCTCTGTCTCTGTCGCTGTCTCTCCCTCTGTCTCTGTCTCCGGATCTGTCCCTGGCTCTGTCTCTGCCTCTGTCTCCGTCTCTGTCTCTGTCTCGGTCTTTGTCTCCGTCTCTGTCTCTGTCTCTGTCGCTGTCTCTGTCTCTGTCTCTGTCTCTGCCTCTGTCTCTGTCCCCGTATCTGTCTCTGTCTCTGCCCCGTCCCTCTCCCTGGCCCTGTCGCTGTCTCTGTCTCTGTCTCCGTCTCTGTATCTGCCTCTGACTCTGTCTCTGTCTCTGTCGCTGTCTCTCCCTCTGTCTCTGTCTCCGTCTCTGTCCCTGGCTCTGTCTCTGCCTCTGTCTCCGTCTCTGTCTCTGTCTCGGTCTTTGTCTCCGTCTCTGTCTCTGTCTCTGTCTCTGTCTCTGTCTCTGCCTCTGCCTCTGCCTCTGCCTCTGTCTCTGTCCCCGTATCTGTCTCTGTCTCTGCCCCGTCCCTCTCCCTGGCCCTGTCGCTGTCTCTGTCTCTGTCTCCGTCTCTGTCTCTGTCTCTGTCTCTGTCTCTGTCTCTGCCTCTGTCTCTGTCTCTGTCTCTGTCGCTGTCTCTCCCTCTGTCTCTGTCTCCGTCTCTGTCCCTGAGTCTGTCTCTGCCTCTGTCTCCGTCTCCGTCTCTGTCTCTGTCTCTGTCTCTGTCTCTGTCTCTGTCTATGTCTCTGTCTCTGTCTCTGTCTCTGTCTCTGTCTCTGTCTCTGTCTCTGTCTCTGTCTCTGTCTCTGTCTCTGTCTCTGTCTCTGTCTCTGTCTCTGTCTCTGTCTCTGTCTCTGTCTCTGTCTCTGTCTCTGTCTCTGTCTCTGTCTCTGTCTCTGTCTCTGTCTCTGTCTCGGTCTCTTTCTCTGTCTATGTTTCTGCCTCCGCCTCTGCCTCTCTCTCTGTCTCTGTCGCTGTCTCTCTCTCTGTCCCTGTCTCCGTCTCTGTCCCTGGCTCTGTCTCTGCCTCTGTCTCCGTCTCTGTCTCTATCTCTGTCTCGGCCTCTGTCTCTGTCTCTGTCTCTGTCTCTGTCTCTGTCTCTGTCTCTGCCTCCGTCTCTGTCTCTGTCTCTGTCGCTGTCTCTCCCTCTGCCTCTGTCTCCGTCTCTGTCTCTGTCTCTGTCTCGGTCTTTGTCTCCGACTCTGTCTCTGTCTCTGTCTCTGTCTCTGTCTCTGTCTCTGTCTCTGTCTCTGTTTCTGTCTCTGTCTCTGTCTCTGTCTCTGTCTCTGTCTCTGTCTCTGTCTCTGTCTCTGTCTCTGTCTCTGTCTCTGTCTCTGTCTCTGTCTCTGTGTGCTGCCTCTGTCTCTGTCTCTGCCTCTGTCTCTGCCCCGTCCCTCTCCCTGGCCCTGTCGCTGTCTCTGTCTCTGTCTCTGTCTATGCATCTGTCTCTGGCTCTGTCTCCGTCTCTGTCTCTGACTCTGTCTCTGTTTCTGTCTCTGTCTCTGTCTGTGTCTCTTTCTCTGTCTCTGTCTCTGTCTCTGTCTCTGTCTCTGTCTCTGTCTCTGTCTCTGTCTCTGTCTCTGTCTCTGTCTCTGTCTCTGTCTCTGTCTCTGTCTCTGTCTCTGTCTCTGTCTCTGTCTCTGTCTCTGTCTCTGTCTCTGTCTCTGTCTCTGTGTGCTGTGTCTGTCTCTGTCTGTGCCTCTGTCTCTGCCCCGTCCCTCTCCCTGGCCCTGTCGCTGTCTCTGTCTCTGTCTCTGTCTATGCATCTGTCTCTGTCTCTGTTTCTGTCTCTGTCTCGGTCTCTGTCCCTGTTTCTGTGTCTGTCTCTGTCTCTGTCTGTGTGTCTGCTTCTGTCTCGGTCTTTGTCTCCGTCTCTGTCTCTGTCTCTGTATCTGTCTCTGTCTCTGTCTCTGCCTCTGTCTCTGTCTCTGCCTCTCTCTCTGTCTCTGTCGCTGTCTCTCTCTCTGTCCCTGTCTCCGTCTCTGTCCCTGGCTCTGTCTCTGCCTCTGTCTCCGTCTCTGTCTCTATCTCTGTCTCTGTCTCTGTCTCTGTCTCTGTCTCTGTCTCTGCCTCTGTCTCTGTCTCTGCCTCTCTCTCTATCTCTGTCGCTGTCTCTCTCTCTGTCCCTGTCTCCGTCTCTGTCCCTGGCTCTGTCTCTGCCTCTGTCTCCGTCTCTGTCTCTATCTCTGTCTCTGCCTCTGTCTCTGCCTCTGTCTCGGTCTTTGTCTCCGTCTCTGTCTCTGTCTCTGTCTCTGTCTCTGTCTCTGTCTCTGTCTCTGTCTCTGTCTCTATCTCCGTCTCTGTCTCTGTCTCTGTCTCTGCCTCTGTCTCTGTCTCTGTCTCTGTCTGTGCCTCTGTCTCTGTCTCTGCCTCTGCCTCTGCCTCTGTCTCTGCCTCTGTCGCTGTCTCTCCCTCTGTCCCTGTCTCCGTCTGTGTCCCTGGCTCTGTCTCTGCCTCTGTCTCCGTCTCTGTCTCTGTCTCGGTCTTTGTCTCTGTCTCTGTCTCTGTCTCTGTCTCTGTCTCCGTCTCTGTCTCTGTCTCTGTCTCTGTCTCTGTCTCTGTCTCTGTCTCTGTCTCTGTCTCTGCCTCCGTCTCTGTCTCTGTCTCTGTCGCTGTCTCTCCCTCTGCCTCTGTCTCCGTCTCTGTCTCTGTTTCTGTCTCTGTCTCTGTCTCTGTCTCTGTCTCTGTCTCTGTCTGTGTCTCTGTCTCCGTCTCTGTCTCTGTCTCTGTCTCTGTCTCTGTCGCTCTCTCTCCCTCTGTCTCTGTCTCTGTCTCTGTCCCTGGCTCTGTATCTGCGTCTGTCTCCGTCTCTGACTCTGTCTCTGTCTCTATCTCCGTCTCTGCCTCTGTCTCTGTCTCTGCCTCTGTCTCTGTCTCTGTCTCTGTCTGTGCCTCTGTCTCTGTCTCTGCCTCTGCCTCTGCCTCTGCCTCTGTCTCTGTCTCTGTCGCTGCCTCTCCCTCTGTCCCTGTCTCCGTCTGTGTCCCTGGCTCTGTCTCTGCCTCTGTCTCCGTCTCTGTCTCTGTCTCGGTCTTTGTCTCCGTCTCTGTCTCTGTCTCTGTCTCTCTCTCTGTCTCTGTCTCTGTCTGTGTCTCTGTCCCTGGCTCTGTCTCTGCCTCTCTCTCCGTCTCTGCCTCTGTCTCAGTCTTTGTCTCCGTCTCTGTCTCTGTCTCTGTCTCTCTCTCTGTCTCTGTCTCTGTCTCTGTCTCTGCCTCTGTCTCTGTCTCTGTCTCTGTCTCTGTCTCCGTCTCTGTCTCTGTCTCTGTCTCTGTCGCTGTCTCTCCCTCTGTCTCTGTCTCTGTCTCTGTCCCTGGCTCTGTCTCTGCCTCCGTCTCCGTCTCTGACTCTGTCTCTGTCTCTATCTCCGTCATTGTCTCTGTCTCAGCCTCTGTGTCTGTCTCTGTCGCTGTCTCTGTCTCTGCCTCTGCTTCTGCCTCTCTCTCTGTCTCTGTCGCTGTCTCTCTCTCTGTCCCTGTCTCCGTCTCTGTCTCTGCCTCTGTCTCTGCCGCTGTCTCTCCCTCTGTCCCTGTCTCCGTGTCTGTCCCTGGCTCTGTCTCTGCCTCTCTCTCCGTCTCTGCCTCTGTCTCAGTCTTTGTCTCCGTCTCTGTCTCTGTCTCTGTCTCTCTCTCTGTCTCTGTCTCTGTCTCTGTCTCCGTCTCTGTCTCTGTTTCTGTCTCTGTCTCTGTCTCTGTCTCTGTCTCTGTCTGTGTCTCTGTCTCCGTCTCTGTCTCTGTCTCTGTCTCTGTCTCTGTCGCTCTCTCTCCCTCTGTCTCTGTCTCTGTCTCTGTCCCTGGCTCTGTATCTGCGTCTGTCTCCGTCTCTGACTCTGTCTCTGTCTCTATCTCCGTCTCTGCCTCTGTCTCTGTCTCTGCCTCTGTCTCTGTCTCTGTCTCTGTCTGTGCCTCTGTCTCTGTCTCTGCCTCTGCCTCTGCCTCTGCCTCTGTCTCTGTCTCTGTCGCTGTCTCTCCCTCTGTCCCTGTCTCCGTCTGTGTCCCTGGCTCTGTCTCTGCCTCTGTCTCCGTCTCTGTCTCTGTCTCGGTCTTTGTCTCCGTCTCTGTCTCTGTCTCTGTCTCTCTCTCTGTCTCTGTCTCTGTCTGTGTCTCTGTCCCTGGCTCTGTCTCTGCCTCTCTCTCCGTCTCTGCCTCTGTCTCAGTCTTTGTCTCCGTCTCTGTCTCTGTCTCTGTCTCTCTCTCTGTCTCTGTCTCTGTCTCTGTCTCTCCCTCTGTCTCTGTCTCTGTCTCTGTCTCTGTCTCCGTCTCTCTCTCTGTCTCTGTCTCTGTCTCTCCCTCTGTCTCTGTCTCTGTCTCTGTCCCTGGCTCTGTCTCTGCCTCTGTCTCTGTTTCTGTCTCTGTCTCTGTGTCTGTCTGTGTCTCTGCTTCTGTCTCGGTCTTTGTCTCCGTCTGTGTCTCTGTCTCTGTATATGTATTTGTCTCTGTCTCTGTCTCTGTCCCTGTCTCTGTCTCTGTATCAGTCTCTGTCTCTGTCTCTGTCTCTGTCTCTGTCTCTGTCTCTGTCTCTGTCTCTGTCTCTGTCTCTGTCTCTGTCTCTGCCTCTGTCTCTGTCTCTGTCTCTGTAGCTGTCTCTCCCTCTGTCTCTGTCTCCGGATCTGTCCCTGTCTCTGTCTCTGCCTCTGTCTCCGTCTCTGTCTCTGTCTCGGTCTTTGTCTCCGTCTCTGTCTCTGTCTCTGTCTCTGTCTCTGTCTCTGTCTCTGTCTCTGTCTCTGCCTCTGTCTCTGTCCCCGTATCTGTCTCTGTCTCTGCCCCGTCCCTCTCCCTGGCCCTGTCGCTGTCTCTGTCTCCGTCTCTGTCTCTGTCTCTGCCTCTGACTCTGTCTCTGTCTCTGTCGCTGTCTCTCCCTCTGTCTCTGTCTCCGTCTCTGTCCCTGGCTCTGTCTCTGCCTCTGTCTCCGTCTCTGTCTCTGTCTCGGTCTTTGTCTCCGTCTCTGTCTCTGTCTCTGTCTCTGTCTCTGTCTCTGCATCTGCCTCTGCCTCTGTCTCTGTCCCCGTATCTGTCTCTGTCTCTGCCCCGTCCCTCTCCCTGGCCCTGTCATTGTCTCTGTCTCTGTCTCCGTCTCTGTCTCTGTCTCTGTCTCTGTCTCTGCCTCTGTCTCTGTCTCTGTCTCTGTCGCTGTCTCTCCCTCTGTCTCTGTCGCTGTCTCTGTCCCTGAGTCTGTCTCTGCCTCTGTCTCCGTCTCCGTCTCTGTCTCTGTCTCTGTCTCTGTCTCTGTCTCTGTCTATGTCTCTGTCTCTGTCTCTGTCTCTGTCTCTGTCTCTGTCTCTGTCTCTGTCTCTGTCTCTGTCTCTGTCTCTGTCTCTGTCTCTGTCTCTGTCTCTGTCTCTGTCTCTGTCTCTTTCTCTTTCTCTGTCTCTGTCTCTGTCTCTGTCTATGTTTCTGCCTCCGCCTCTGCCTCTGTCTCTGTCTCTGTCGCTGTCTCTCACTCTGTCCCTGTCTCCGTCTCCGTCTCCGTCTCTGTCTCTGTCTCTGTCTCTGTCTCTGTCTCTGTCTCTGTCTCTGTCTCTGTCTCTGTCTCTGTCTCTGTCTCCGTCTCTGTCTCTGCCGCTGTCTCTGTCTCTGTCCCTGTCTCTGTTTCTGTCTCTGTCTCTGTCTCTGTCTCTGTCTCTGTCCCTGTCTCTGTCTCTGTATCAGTCTCTGTCTCTGTCTCTGTCTCTGTCTCTGTCTCTGTCTCTGTCTCTGTCTCTGTCTCTGTCTCTGCCTCTGTCTCTGTCTCTGTCTCTGTCGCTGTCTCTCCCTCTGTCTCTGCCTCCGGATCTGTCCCTGGCTCTGTCTCTGCCTCTGTCTCCGTCTCTGTCTCTGTCTCGGTCTTTGTCTCCGTCTCTGTCTCTGTCTCTGTCTCTGTCTCTGTCTCTGTCTCTGTCTCTGTCTCTGTCTCTGCCTCTGTCTCTGTCCCCGTATCTGTCTCTGTCTCTGCCCCGTCCCTCTCCCTGGCCCTGTCGCTGTCTCTGTCTCTGTCTCCGTCTCTGTCTCTGCCTCTGACTCTGTCTCTGTCTCTGTCGCTGTCTCTCCCTCTGTCTCTGTCTCCGTCTCTGTCCCTGGCTCTGTCTCTGCCTCTGTCTCCGTCTCTGTCTCTGTCTCGGTCTTTGTCTCCGTCTCTGTCTCTGTCTCTGTCCCTGTCTCTGTCTCTGTCTCTGTCTCTGTCTCTGTCTCTGTCTCTGTCTCCGTCTCTGTCTCTGTCTCTGTCTTTGTCTCCGCCTCTGTCTCTGTCTCTGTCTCTGTCTCTGTCTCTGTCTCTGTCTCTGTCTCTGTCTCTGTCTCTGTCTCTGTCTCTGTCTCTGTCTCTGTCTCTGTCTCTGTCTCTGTCTCTGTCTCTGTCTCTGTCTCTGTCTCTGTCTCTGTCTCTGTGTGCTGCCTCTGCCTCTGTCTCTGCCTCTGTCTCTGCCCCGTCCCTCTCCCTGGCCCTGTCGCTGTCTCTGTCTCTGTCTCTGTCTATGCATCTGTCTCTGGCTCTGTCTCCGTCTCTGTCTCTGACTCTGTCTCTGTTTCTGTCTCTGTCTCTGTCTGTGTCTCTTTCTCTGTCTCTGTCTCTTTCTCTGTCTCTGTCTCTGTCTCTGTCTCTGTCTCTGTCTCTGTCTCTGTCTCTGTCTCTGTCTCTGTCTCTGTCTCTGTCTCTGTCTCTGTCTCTGTCTCTGTCTCTACCTCTGTCTCTGTCTCTGTCTCTGTCTCTGTCTCTGTCTCTGTCTCTGCCTCTGTCTCTGTCTCTGTCTCTGTCGCTGTCTCTCCCTCTGTCTCTGTCTCCGTCTCTGTCCCTGAGTCTGTCTCTGCCTCTGTCTCCGTCTCCGTCTCTGTCTCTGTCTCTGTCTCTGTCTCTGTCTATGTCGCTGTCTCTCCCTCTGTCTCTGTCTCCGTATCAGCCTCTGTCTCTGTCTCTGTGTCTATCTCTGCCTCTGACTCTGTCGCTGTCCCTGTCTATGTCTCTGTCTCTGTCTCTATCTCCGTCTCTGTCTCTGTCTCCGTCTCTGCCTCTGTCTCTGTCTCTGTCTCTGTCTGTGCCTCTGTCTCTGTCTCTGCCTCTGCCTCTGCCTCTGTCTCTGTCTCTGTCGCAGTCTCTCCCTCTGTCCCTGTCTCCGTCTGTGTCCCTGGCTCTGTCTCTGCCTCTGTCTCCGTCTCTGTCTCTGTCTCGGTCTTTGTCTCTGTCTCTGTCTCTGTCTCTGTCTCTGTCTCTGTCTCTGTCTCTGCCTCTGTCTCCGTCTCTGTCTCTGTCTCGGTCTTTGTCTCCGTCTCTGTCTCTGTCTCTGTCTCTGTCTCTGTCTCTGCCTCTGCCTCTCCCTCTGTCCCTGTCTCCGTCTGTGTCCCTGGCTCTGTCTCTGTCTCTGTCCCCGTATCTGTCTCTGTCTCTGCCCCGTCCCTCTCCCTGGCCCTGTCGCTGTCTCTGTCTCTGTCTCCGTCTCTGTCTCTGTCTCTGTCTCTGTCTCTGTCTCTGTCTCTGTCTCTGTCTCTGTCTCTGTCTCTGTCTCTGTCTCTGTCTCTGTCTCTGTCTCTGTCTCTGTCTATGTTTCTGCCTCCGCCTCTGCCTCTGTCTCTGTCTCTGTCGCTGTCTCTCACTCTGTCCCTGTCTCCGTCTCCGTCTCTGTCTCTGTCTCTGTCTCTGTCTCTGTCTCTGTCTCTGTCTCTGTCTCTGTCTCTGTCTCTGTCTCTGTCTCCGTCTCTGTCTCTGCCGCTGTCTCTGTCTCTGTCCCTGTCTCTGTTTCTGTCTCTATCTCTGTCTCTGTCTCTGTCTCTGTCCCTGTCTCTGTCTCTGTATCAGTCTCTGTCTCTGTCTCTGTCTCTGTCTCTGTCTCTGTCTCTGTCTCTGTCTCTGTCTCTGTCTCTGTCTCTGCCTCTGTCTCTGTCTCTGTCTCTGTCGCTGTCTCTCCCTCTGTCTCTGTCTCCGGATCTGTCCCTGGCTCTGTCTCTGCCTCTGTCTCCGTCTCTGTCTCTGTCTCGGTCTTTGTCTCCGTCTCTGTCTCTGTCTCTGTCGCTGTCTCTGTCTCTGTCTCTGTCTCTGCCTCTGTCTCTGTCCCCGTATCTGTCTCTGTCTCTGCCCCGTCCCTCTCCCTGGCCCTGTCGCTGTCTCTGTCTCTGTCTCCGTCTCTGTATCTGCCTCTGACTCTGTCTCTGTCTCTGTCGCTGTCTCTCCCTCTGTCTCTGTCTCCGTCTCTGTCCCTGGCTCTGTCTCTGCCTCTGTCTCCGTCTCTGTCTCTGTCTCGGTCTTTGTCTCCGTCTCTGTCTCTGTCTCTGTCTCTGTCTCTGTCTCTGCCTCTGCCTCTGCCTCTGCCTCTGTCTCTGTCCCCGTATCTGTCTCTGTCTCTGCCCCGTCCCTCTCCCTGGCCCTGTCGCTGTCTCTGTCTCTGTCTCCGTCTCTGTCTCTGTCTCTGTCTCTGTCTCTGTCTCTGCCTCTGTCTCTGTCTCTGTCTCTGTCGCTGTCTCTCCCTCTGTCTCTGTCTCCGTCTCTGTCCCTGAGTCTGTCTCTGCCTCTGTCTCCGTCTCCGTCTCTGTCTCTGTCTCTGTCTCTGTCTCTGTCTCTGTCTATGTCTCTGTCTCTGTCTCTGTCTCTGTCTCTGTCTCTGTCTCTGTCTCTGTCTCTGTCTCTGTCTCTGTCTCTGTCTCTGTCTCTGTCTCTGTCTCTGTCTCTGTCTCTGTCTCTGTCTCTGTCTCTGTCTCTGTCTCTGTCTCTGTCTCTGTCTCTGTCTCTGTCTCTGTCTCTGTCTCGGTCTCTTTCTCTGTCTATGTTTCTGCCTCCGCCTCTGCCTCTCTCTCTGTCTCTGTCGCTGTCTCTCTCTCTGTCCCTGTCTCCGTCTCTGTCCCTGGCTCTGTCTCTGCCTCTGTCTCCGTCTCTGTCTCTATCTCTGTCTCGGCCTCTGTCTCTGTCTCTGTCTCTGTCTCTGTCTCTGTCTCTGTCTCTGCCTCCGTCTCTGTCTCTGTCTCTGTCGCTGTCTCTCCCTCTGCCTCTGTCTCCGTCTCTGTCTCTGTCTCTGTCTCGGTCTTTGTCTCCGACTCTGTCTCTGTCTCTGTCTCTGTCTCTGTCTCTGTCTCTGTCTCTGTCTCTGTTTCTGTCTCTGTCTCTGTCTCTGTCTCTGTCTCTGTCTCTGTCTCTGTCTCTGTCTCTGTCTCTGTCTCTGTCTCTGTCTCTGTCTCTGTCTCTGTCTCTGTGTGCTGCCTCTGTCTCTGTCTCTGCCTCTGTCTCTGCCCCGTCCCTCTCCCTGGCCCTGTCGCTGTCTCTGTCTCTGTCTCTGTCTATGCATCTGTCTCTGGCTCTGTCTCCGTCTCTGTCTCTGACTCTGTCTCTGTTTCTGTCTCTGTCTCTGTCTGTGTCTCTTTCTCTGTCTCTGTCTCTGTCTCTGTCTCTGTTTCTGTCTCTGTCTCTGTCTCTGTCTCTGTCTCTGTCTGTGTCTCTGTCTCTGTCTGTGTCTCGGCCTCTGTCTCGGTCTTTGTCTCCGTCTCTGTCTCTGTCTCTGTCTCTGTCTCTGTCTCTCTCTCTGTCTCTGTCTCTGTCTCTGTCTCTGTCTATGTTTCTGCCTCCGCCTCTGCCTCTGTCTCTGTCTCTGTCGCTGTCTCTCACTCTGTCCCTGTCTCCGTCTCCGTCTCTGTCTCTGCCTCTGTCTCTGTCTCTGTCTCTGTCTCTGTCTCTGTCTCTGTCTCTGTCTCTGTCTCTGTCTCTGTCTCTGTCTCTGTCTCTGTCTCTGTCTCTGTCTCTGTCTCTGTCTCTGTCTCTGTCTCTGTCTCTGTCTCTGTCTCTGTTTCTGTCTCTGTCTCTGTCGCTGTCTCTGTCCCTGTCTGTATCTCTGTCTCTGTCTCCGTCCCTGTCTCTGCCTCTACCTCTGCCTCTGTCTCTGTCTCTGTCGCTGTCTCTCCCTCTGTCCCTGTCTCCGTCTCTGTCCCTGGCTCTGTCTCTGTCTCTGCCTCTGTCTCCGTATCTGTCTCTGTCTCGGTCTTTGTATCCGTCTCTGTCTCTGTCTCTGTCTCTGTTTCTGTCTCTGCCTCTGTCTCTGTCTCTGCCTCTGTCTCTGTCTCTGTCTCTGTCTCTGTCTCCGTCTCTGTCTCTGTCTCTGTCTCTGTCTCTGTCTCTGTCTATGTCGCTGTCTCTCCCTCTGTCTCTGTCTCCGTATCAGCCTCTGTCTCTGTCTCTGTGTCTATCTCTGCCTCTGACTCTGTCGCTGTCCCTGTCTATGTCTCTGTCTCTGTCTCTGTCTCTGTCTCCGTCTGCGTCTCTGTCTCTGTCTCTGTCTATGCATCTGTCTCTGTCTCTGTCTCCGTCTCTGTCTCTGTCTCGGTCTTTGTATCCGCCTCTGTCTCTGTCTCTGTCTCTGTTTCTGTCTCTGTCTCTGTCTCTGGCTCTGTCTCTGCCTCTGTCTCCGTCTCTGTCTCTGTCTCTGCCTCTGTCTCTGTCTCTGTCTCTGTCTCTGTCTCTGTCGCTGTCTCTGTCTCTGTCTGTATCTCTGTCTCTGTCTCCGTCCCTGTCTCTGCCTCTGCCTCTGCCTCTGTCTCTGTCTCTGTCGCTGTCTCTCCCTCTGTCCCTGTCTCCGTCTCTGTCCCTGGCTCTGTCTCTGCCTCTGTCTCCGTCTCTGTCTCTGTCTCGGTCTTTGTATCCGTCTCTGTCTCTGTCTCTGTCTCTGTTTCAGTCTCTGCCTCCGTCTCTGTCTCTGTCTCTGTCTCTGTCGCTCTCTCTCCCTCTGTCTCTCTCTCTGTCTCTGTCCCTGGCTCTGTATCTGCCTCTGTCTCCGTCTCTGTCACTGTCTCTGTCTCTGTCTCTGTCTCTGTCTCTGTCTCTGTCTCTGCCTCTGTCTCTGTCTCTGTCGCTGTCTCTGCCTCTGCCTCTGGCTCTGCCCCGTCCCTCTCCCTGGCCCTGTCGCTGTCTCTGTCTCTGTCTCTGTCTATGCATCTGTCTCTGTCTGTGTTTCTGTCTCCGTCTCTGTCTCTGACTCTGTCTCTGTTTCTGTTTCTGTCTCTGTCTCTGTCTGTGTCTCTTTCTCTGTCTCTGTCTCTGTCTCTGTCTCTGTTTCTGTCTCTGTCTCTGTCTCTGTCTCTGTCTGTGTCTCTGCTTCTGGTTTGGTCTTTGTCTCCGTCTCTGTCTCTGTCTCTGTATCTGTATTTGTCTCTGTTTCTGTCTCTGTCTCTGTTTCTGTCTCTGTCTCGGTCTCTGTCTCCGTTTCTGTCTCTGTCTCTGTCTCTGTCTGTGTCTCTGCTTCTGTCACGGTCTTTGTCTCCGTCTCTGTCTGTCTCTCTGTATCTGTATTTGTCTCTGTCTCTGTCTCAGTCTCTGTCTCTGTCTCTGTCTCTGTCTCTGTCTCTGTCTCTGTCTCTGTCCCTGTCTCTGTCTCTGTCTCTGTGTGCTGTCTCTGTCTCTGTCCCTGTCTCTGTCTCTGTCTCTGCCTCTGTCTCTGTCTCTGTCTCTGTCGCTGTCTCTCCCTCTGTCTCTGTCTCCGTCTCTGTCCCTGGCTCTGTCTCTGCCTCTGTCTCCGTCTCTGTCTCTGTCTCTGTCTCGGTCTTTGTCTCCGTCTCTGTCTCTGTCTCTGTCTCGGTCTTTGTCTCCGTCTCTGTCTCTGTCTCTGTCTCTGTCTCTGCCTCTGTCTCTGTCCCCGTATCTGTCCCTGTCCCTGTCTCTGTCTCTGTCTCTGTCTCTGTCTCTGTCTCTGTCTCTTTCTCTGTCTCTGTCTCTGTCTCTGTCTCTGTCTCTGTCTCTGTCTCTGTCTCCGTCTCTGTCTCTGTCTCTGTCTCTGTCTCTGTCTCTGTCTCTGTCTCTGTCTCTGTCCCTGTCTCTGTCTCTGTCTCTGTCTCTGTCTCTGTGTGCTGTCTCTGTCTCTGTCTCTGCCTCTGTCTCTGCCCCGTCCCTCTCCCTGGCCCTGTCGCTGTCTCTGTCTCTGTCTCTGTCTATGCATCTGTCTTTGGATCTGTCTCCGTCTCTGTCTCTGACTCTGTCTCTGTTTCTGTCTCTGTCTCTGTCTGTGTCTCTTGCTCTGTCTCTGTCTCTGTCTCTGTCTCTGTTTCTGTCTCTGTCTCTGTCTCTGTCTGTGTCTCTGCTTCTGTCTTGGCCTTTGTCTCCGTCTCTGTCTCTGTCTCTGTCTCTGTATCTGTATTTGTCTCTGTTTCTGTCTCTGTCTCTGTTTCTGTCTCTGTCTCGGTCTCTGTCTCTGTTTCTGTCTCTGTCTCTGTCTCTGTCTCTGTCTCTGTCTCTGTCTCTGCCTCTGTCTCTGCCCCGTCCCTCTCCCTGGCCCTGTCGCTGTCTCTGTCTCTGTCTCTGTCTATGCATCTGTCTCTGGATCTGTCTCCGTCTCTGTCTCTGACTCTGTCTCTGTTTCTGTCTCTGTCTCTGTCTGTGTCTCTTTCTCCGTCTCTGTCTCTGTCCCTGTCTCTGTTTCTGTCTCTGTCTCTGTCTCTGTCTGTGTCTCTGCTTCTGTCTTGGCCTTTGTCTCCGTCTCTGTCTCTGTCTCTGTCTCTGTATCTGTATTTGTCTCTGTTTCTGTCTCTGTCTCTGTTTCTGTCTCTGTCTCGGACTCTGTCTCTGTCTCTGTCTCTGCCTCCGTCTCTGTCTCTGTCTCTGCCTCTGTCGCTGTCTCTCCCTCTGTCTCTGTCTCTGTCTCTGTCCCTGGCTCTGTCTCTGCCTCCGTCTCCGTCTCTGACTCTGTCTCTGTCTCTATCTCCGTCTTTGTCTCTGTCTCTGTCTCTGTGTCCGTCTCTGTCTCTGTCTCTGTCTCTGCCTCTGCTTCTGCCTCTCTCTCTGTCTCTGTCGCTGTCTCTCTCTCTGTCCCTGTCTCCGTCTCTGTCCCTGACTCTGTCTCGGCCTCTGTCTCCGTCTCTGTCTCTGTCTCTGTCTCTCTCTCCGTCTCTGCCTCTGTCTCAGTCTTTGTCTCCGTCTCTGTGTCTGTCTCTGTCTCTGCCTCTGTCTCTGTCCCCGTATCTGTCCCTGTCTCTGTCTCTGTCTCTGTCTCTGTCGCTGTCTCTGTCTCTGTCTCTGTCTAGGTCTCTGTCTCTGTCTCTGTCTCTGTCTCTCTATCTGTCTGTGTCTCTGTCTCTGTCTCCGTCTCTGTCTCTGTGTCCGTCTCTGTCTCTGTCTCTGTCTCCGTCTCTGTCTCTGTGTCCGTCTCTGTCCCTGTCTCTGTCTCTGTCCCCGTATCTGTCTCTGTCTCTGCATCTGTCTCTGCCTCTGTCTCTGTCTCTGTCTCTGTCTCTGTCTCTGTCACTGTCTCTGTCTCTGTCTCTGTCTCTGTCTCTGTCTCTGTCTCTGTCTCTGTCTCTGTTTCTGTCTCTGTCTCTGTCTCTGCCTCTGCCTCTGGCTCTGCCCCGTCCCTCTCCCTGGCCCTGTCGCTGTCTCTGTCTCTGTCTCTGTCTATGCATCTGTCTCTGTCTCTGTTTCTGTCTCCGTCTCTGTCTCTGACTCTGTCTCTGTTTCTGTTTCTGTCTCTGTCTCTGTCTGTGTCTCTTTCTCTGTCTCTGTCTCTGTCTCTGTCTCTGTTTCTGTCTCTGTCTCTGTCTCTGTCTCTGTCTGTGTCTCCGCTTCTGGTTTGGTCTTTGTCTCCGTCTCTGTCTCTGTCTCTGTATCTGTATTTGTCTCTGTTTCTGTCTCTGTCTCTGTTTCTGTCTCTGTCTCGGTCTCTGTCTCCGTTTCTGTCTCTGTCTCTGTCTCTGTCTGTGTCTCTGCTTCTGTCACGGTCTTTGTCTCCGTCTCTGTCTGTCTCTCTGTATCTGTATTTGTCTCTGTCTCTGTCTCAGTCTCTGTCTCTGTCTCTGTCTCTGTCTCTGTCTCTGTCTCTGTCTCTGTCCCTGTCTCTGTCTCTGTCTCTGTGTGCTGTCTCTGTCTCTGTCCCTGTCTCTGTCTCTGTCTCTGCCTCTGTCTCTGTCTATGTCTCGGTCTTTGTCTCCGTCTCTGTCTCTGTCTCTGTCTCGGTCTTTGTCTCCGTCTCTGTCTCTGTCTCTGTCTCTGTCTCTGCCTCTGTCTCTGTCCCCGTATCTGTCCCTGTCCCTGTCTCTGTCTCTGTCTCTGTCTCTGTCTCTGTCTCTGTCTCTGTCTCTGTCTCTGTCTCTGTCTCTGTCTCTGTCTCTGTCTCTGTCTCTGTCTCCGTCTCTGTCTCTGTCTCTGTCCCTGTCTCTGTCTCTGTCTCTGTCTCTGTCTCTGTCCCTGTCTCTGTCTCTGTCTCTGTCTCTGTCTCTGTGTGCTGTCTCTGTCTCTGTCTCTGCCTCTGTCTCTGCCCCGTCCCTCTCCCTGGCCCTGTCGCTGTCTCTGTCTCTGTCTCTGTCTATGCATCTGTCTTTGGATCTGTCTCCGTCTCTGTCTCTGACTCTGTCTCTGTTTCTGTCTCTGTCTCTGTCTGTGTCTCTTTCTCTGTCTCTGTCTCTGTCTCTGTCTCTGCTTCTGTCTCTGTCTCTGTCCGTGTCTCTGCTTCTGTCTTGGCCTTTGTCTCCGTCTCTGTCTCTGTCTCTGTCTCTGTATCTGTATTTGTCTCTGTTTCTGTCTCTGTCTCTGTTTCTGTCTCTGTCTCGGTCTCTGTCTCTGTTTCTGTCTCTGTCTCTGTCTCTGTCTCTGTCTCTGTCTCTGTCTCTGTCTCTGTCTCTGTCTCTGTCTCTGTCTCTGTCTCTGTCTCTGTCTCTGTCTCTGTCTCTGTCTCTGTGTGCTGTGTCTGTCTCTGTCTGTGCCTCTGTCTCTGCCCCGTCCCTCTCCCTGGCCCTGTCGCTGTCTCTGTCTCTGTCTCTGTCTATGCATCTGTCTCTGTCTCTGTTTCTGTCTCTGTCTCGGTCTCTGTCCCTGTTTCTGTGTCTGTCTCTGTCTCTGTCTGTGTGTCTGCTTCTGTCTCGGTCTTTGTCTCCGTCTCTGTCTCTGTCTCTGTATCTGTCTCTGTCTCTGTCTCTGCCTCTGTCTCTGTCTCTGCCTCTCTCTCTGTCTCTGTCGCTGTCTCTCTCTCTGTCCCTGTCTCCGTCTCTGTCCCTGGCTCTGTCTCTGCCTCTGTCTCCGTCTCTGTCTCTATCTCTGTCTCTGTCTCTGTCTCTGCCTCTGTCTCTGTCTCTGCCTCTCTCTCTATCTCTGTCGCTGTCTCTCTCTCTGTCCCTGTCTCCGTCTCTGTCCCTGGCTCTGTCTCTGCCACTGTCTCCGTCTCTGTCTCTATCTCTGTCTCTGCCTCTGTCTCTGCCTCTGTCTCGGTCTTTGTCTCCGTCTCTGTCTCTGTCTCTGTCTCTGTCTCTGTCTCTGTCTCTGTCTCTGTCTCTGTCTCTATCTCCGTCTCTGTCTCTGTCTCTGTCTCTGCCTCTGTCTCTGTCTCTGTCTCTGTCTGTGCCTCTGTCTCTGTCTCTGCCTCTGCCTCTGCCTCTGTCTCTGTCTCTGTCGCTGTCTCTCCCTCTGTCCCTGTCTCCGTCTGTGTCCCTGGCTCTGTCTCTGCCTCTGTCTCCGTCTCTGTCTCTGTCTCGGTCTTTGTCTCTGTCTCTGTCTCTGTCTCTGTCTCTGTCTCCGTCTCTGTCTCTGTCTCTGTCTCTGTCTCTGTCTCTGTCTCTGTCTCTGTCTCTGTCTCTGCCTCCGTCTCTGTCTCTGTCTCTGTCGCTGTCTCTCCCTCTGCCTCTGTCTCCGTCTCTGTCTCTGTTTCTGTCTCTGTCTTTGTCTCTGTCTCTGTCTCTGTCTCTGTCTGTGTCTCTGTCTCCGTCTCTGTCTCTGTCTCTGTCTCTGTCTCTGTCGCTCTCTCTCCCTCTGTCTCTGTCTCTGTCTCTGTCCCTGGCTCTGTATCTGCGTCTGTCTCCGTCTCTGACTCTGTCTCTGTCTCTATCTCCGTCTCTGCCTCTGTCTCTGTCTCTGCCTCTGTCTCTGTCTCTGTCTCTGTCTGTGCCTCTGTCTCTGTCTCTGCCTCTGCCTCTGCCTCTGCCTCTGTCTCTGTCTCTGTCGCTGCCTCTCCCTCTGTCCCTGTCTCCGTCTGTGTCCCTGGCTCTGTCTCTGCCTCTGTCTCCGTCTCTGTCTCTGTCTCGGTCTTTGTCTCCGTCTCTGTCTCTGTCTCTGTCTCTCTCTCTGTCTCTGTCTCTGTCTGTGTCTCTGTCCCTGGCTCTGTCTCTGCCTCTCTCTCCGTCTCTGCCTCTGTCTCAGTCTTTGTCTCCGTCTCTGTCTCTGTCTCTGTCTCTCTCTCTGTCTCTGTCTCTGTCTCTGTCTCTGCCTCTGTCTCTGTCTCTGTCTCTGTCTCTGTCTCCGTCTCTGTCTCTGTCTCTGTCTCTGTCGCTGTCTCTCCCTCTGTCTCTGTCTCTGTCTCTGTCCCTGGCTCTGTCTCTGCCTCCGTCTCCGTCTCTGACTCTGTCTCTGTCTCTATCTCCGTCATTGTCTCTGTCTCAGCCTCTGTGTCTGTCTCTGTCGCTGTCTCTGTCTCTGCCTCTGCTTCTGCCTCTCTCTCTGTCTCTGTCGCTGTCTCTCTCTCTGTCCCTGTCTCCGTCTCTGTCTCTGCCTCTGTCTCTGCCGCTGTCTCTCCCTCTGTCCCTGTCTCCGTGTCTGTCCCTGGCTCTGTCTCTGCCTCTCTCTCCGTCTCTGCCTCTGTCTCAGTCTTTGTCTCCGTCTCTGTCTCTGTTTCTGTCTCTCTCTCTGTCTCTGTCTCTGTCTCTGTCTCCGTCTCTGTCTCTGTTTCTGTCTCTGTCTCTGTCTCTGTCTCTGTCTCTGTCTGTGTCTCTGTCTCCGTCTCTGTCTCTGTCTCTGTCTCTGTCTCTGTCGCTCTCTCTCCCTCTGTCTCTGTCTCTGTCTCTGTCCCTGGCTCTGTATCTGCGTCTGTCTCCGTCTCTGACTCTGTCTCTGTCTCTATCTCCGTCTCTGCCTCTGTCTCTGTCTCTGCCTCTGTCTCTGTCTCTGTCTCTGTCTGTGCCTCTGTCTCTGTCTCTGCCTCTGCCTCTGCCTCTGCCTCTGTCTCTGTCTCTGTCGCTGTCTCTCCCTCTGTCCCTGTCTCCGTCTGTGTCCCTGGCTCTGTCTCTGCCTCTGTCTCCGTCTCTGTCTCTGTCTCGGTCTTTGTCTCCGTCTCTGTCTCTGTCTCTGTCTCTCTCTCTGTCTCTGTCTCTGTCTGTGTCTCTGTCCCTGGCTCTGTCTCTGCCTCTCTCTCCGTCTCTGCCTCTGTCTCAGTCTTTGTCTCCGTCTCTGTCTCTGTCTCTGTCTCTCTCTCTGTCTCTGTCTCTGTCTCTGTCTCTGCCTCTGTCTCTGTCTCTGTCTCTGTCTCTGTCTCCGTCTCTCTCTCTGTCTCTGTCTCTGTCTCTCCCTCTGTCTCTGTCTCTGTCTCTGTCCCTGGCTCTGTCTCTGCCTCTGTCTCTGTTTCTGTCTCTGTCTCTGTGTCTGTCTGTGTCTCTGCTTCTGTCTCGGTCTTTGTCTCCGTCTGTGTCTCTGTCTCTGTATATGTATTTGTCTCTGTCTCTGTCTCTGTCCCTGTCTCTGTCTCTGTATCAGTCTCTGTCTCTGTCTCTGTCTCTGTCTCTGTCTCTGTCTCTGTCTCTGTCTCTGTCTCTGTCTCTGTCTCTGCCTCTGTCTCTGTCTCTGTCTCTGTCGCTGTCTCTCCCTCTGTCTCTGTCTCCGGATCTGTCCCTGTCTCTGTCTCTGCCTCTGTCTCCGTCTCTGTCTCTGTCTCGGTCTTTGTCTCCGTCTCTGTCTCTGTCTCTGTCTCTGTCTCTGTCTCTGTCTCTGTCTCTGCCTCTGTCTCTGTCCCCGTATCTGTCTCTGTCTCTGCCCCGTCCCTCTCCCTGGCCCTGTCGCTGTCTCTGTCTCCGTCTCTGTCTCTGTCTCTGCCTCTGACTCTGTCTCTGTCTCTGTCGCTGTCTCTCCCTCTGTCTCTGTCTCCGTCTCTGTCCCTGGCTCTGTCTCTGCCTCTGTCTCCGTCTCTGTCTCTGTCTCGGTCTTTGTCTCCGTCTCTGTCTCTGTCTCTGTCTCTGTCTCTGTCTCTGTCTCTGCCTCTGCCTCTGCCTCTGTCTCTGTCCCCGTATCTGTCTCTGTCTCTGCCCCGTCCCTCTCCCTGGCCCTGTCATTGTCTCTGTCTCTGTCTCCGTCTCTGTCTCTGTCTCTGTCTCTGTCTCTGCCTCTGTCTCTGTCTCTGTCTCTGTCGCTGTCTCTCCCTCTGTCTCTGTCGCTGTCTCTGTCCCTGAGTCTGTCTCTGTCTCTGTCTCTGTCTCTGTCTCTGTCTCTGTCTCTGTCTCTGTCTCTGTCTCTGTCTCTGTCTCTGTCTCTGTCTCTGTCTCTTTCTCTTTCTCTTTCTCTGTCTCTGTCTCTGTCTCTGTCTCTGTCTCTGTCTCTGTCTGTGTCTCTGTCTCTGTCTCTGTCTCTGTCTCTGTCTCTGTCTCTGTCTCTGTCTCTGTCTCTGTCTCTGTCTCTGTCTCTGTCTCTGTCTCTGTCTCTGTCTCTGTCTCTGTCTCTGTCTCTGTCTCTGTCTCTGTCTCTGTCTCTGTCTCTGTCTCTGTCTCTGTCTCTGTCTCTGTCTCTGTCTCTGTCTCTGTCTCTGTCTCTGTCTCTGTCTCTGTCTCTGTCTATGTTTCTGCCTCCGCCTCTGCCTCTGTCTCTGTCTCTGTCGCTGTCTCTCACTCTGTCCCTGTCTCCGTCTCCGTCTCCGTCTCTGTCTCTGTCTCTGTCTCTGTCTCTGTCTCTGTCTCTGTCTCTGTCTCTGTCTCTGTCTCTGTCTCTGTCTCCGTCTCTGTCTCTGCCGCTGTCTCTGTCTCTGTCCCTGTCTCTGTTTCTGTCTCTGTCTCTGTCTCTGTCCCTGTCTCTGTCTCTGTATCAGTCTCTGTCTCTGTCTCTGTCTCTGTCTCTGTCTCTGTCTCTGTCTCTGTCTCTGCCTCTGTCTCTGTCTCTGTCTCTGTCGCTGTCTCTTCCTCTGTCTCTGTCTCCGGATCTGTCCCTGGCTCTGTCTCTGCCTCTGTCTCCGTCTCTGTCTCTGTCTCGGTCTTTGTCTCCGTCTCTGTCTCTGTCTCTGTCTCTGTCTCTGTCTCTGTCTCTGTCTCTGCCTCTGTCGCTGTCCCCGTATCTGTCTCTGTCTCTGCCCCGTCCCTCTCCCTGGCCCTGTCGCTGTCTCTGTCTCTGTCTCCGTCTCTGTCTCTGCCTCTGACTCTGTCTCTGTCTCTGTCGCTGTCTCTGCCTCTGACTCTGTCTCTGTCTCTGTCGCTGTCTCTTCCTCTGTCTCTGTCTCCGTCTCTGTCCCTGGCTCTGTCTCTGCCTCTGTCTCCGTCTCTGTCTCTGTCTCGGTCTTTGTCTCCGTCTCTGTCTCTGTCTCTGTCTCTGTCTCTGTCTCTGTCTCTGTCTCTGTCTCTGTCTCCGTCTCTGTCTCTGTCTCTGTCTTTGTCTCCGCCTCTGTCTCTGTCTCTGTCTCTGTCTCTGTCTCTGTCTCTGTCTCTGTCTCTGTCTCTGTCTCTGTCTCTGTCTCTGTCTCTGTCTCTGTCTCTGTCTCTGTCTCTGTCTCTGTCTCTGTCTCTGTGTGCTGCCTCTGCCTCTGTCTCTGCCTCTGTCTCTGCCCCGTCCCTCTCCCTGGCCCTGTCGCTGTCTCTGTCTCTGTCTCTGTCTATGCATCTGTCTCTGGCTCTGTCTCCGTCTCTGTCTCTGACTCTGTCTCTGTTTCTGTCTCTGTCTCTGTCTGTGTCTCTTTCTCTGTCTCTGTCTCTTTCTCTGTCTCTGTCTCTGTCTCTGTCTCTGTCTCTGTCTCTGTCTCTGTCTCTGTCTCTGTCTCTGTCTCTGTCTCTGTCTCTGTCTCTGTCTCTGTCTCTGTCTCTGTCTCTGTCTCTACCTCTGTCTCTGTCTCTGTCTCTGTCTCTGTCTCTGTCTCTGTCTCTGCCTCTGTCTCTGTCTCTGTCTCTGTCGCTGTCTCTCCCTCTGTCTCTGTCTCCGTCTCTGTCCCTGAGTCTGTCTCTGCCTCTGTCTCCGTCTCCGTCTCTGTCTCTGTCTCTGTCTCTGTCTCTGTCTATGTCGCTGTCTCTCCCTCTGTCTCTGTCTCCGTATCAGCCTCTGTCTCTGTCTCTGTGTCTATCTCTGCCTCTGACTCTGTCGCTGTCCCTGTCTATGTCTCTGTCTCTGTCTCTATCTCCGTCTCTGTCTCTGTCTCCGTCTCTGCCTCTGTCTCTGTCTCTGTCTCTGTCTGTGCCTCTGTCTCTGTCTCTGCCTCTGCCTCTGCCTCTGTCTCTGTCTCTGTCGCAGTCTCTCCCTCTGTCCCTGTCTCCGTCTGTGTCCCTGGCTCTGTCTCTGCCTCTGTCTCCGTCTCTGTCTCTGTCTCGGTCTTTGTCTCTGTCTCTGTCTCTGTCTCTGTCTCTGTCTCTGTCTCTGTCTCTGTCTCTGCCTCTGTCTCCGTCTCTGTCTCTGTCTCGGTCTTTGTCTCCGTCTCTGTCTCTGTCTCTGTCTCTGTCTCTGTCTCTGCCTCTGCCTCTCCCTCTGTCCCTGTCTCCGTCTGTGTCCCTGGCTCTGTCTCTGTCTCTGTCCCCGTATCTGTCTCTGTCTCTGCCCCGTCCCTCTCCCTGGCCCTGTCGCTGTCTCTGTCTCTGTCTCCGTCTCTGTCTCTGTCTCTGTCTCTGTCTCTGTCTCTGTCTCTGTCTCTGTCTCTGTCTCTGTCTCTGTCTCTGTCTCTGTCTCTGTCTCTGTCTCTGTCTCTGTCTATGTTTCTGCCTCCGCCTCT
Source organism: Megachile willughbiella (assembly GCA_945859595.2). NCBI lineage: Eukaryota > Metazoa > Arthropoda > Insecta > Hymenoptera > Megachilidae > Megachile > Megachile willughbiella. The sequence continues at coordinate 124,982 of CAMAOD020000020.1, read as the reverse complement.
GCCTCTGTCTCTGTCTCTGTCGCTGTCTCTCACTCTGTCCCCGTCTCCGTCTCCGTCTCTGTCTCTGTCTCTGTCTCTGTCTCTGTCTCTGTCTCTGTCTCTGTCTCTGTCTCTGTCTCCGTCTCTGTCTCTGCCGCTGTCTCTGTCTCTGTCCCTGTCTCTGTTTCTGTCTCTGTCTCTGTCTCTGTCTCTGTCTCTGTCTCTGTCCCTGTCTCTGTATCTGTATCAGTCTCTGTCTCTGTCTCTGTCTCTGTCTCTGTCTCTGTCTCTGTCTCTGTCTCTGTCTCTGTCTCTGCCTCTGTCTCTGTCTCTGTCTCTGTCGCTGTCTCTCCCTCTGTCTCTGTCTCCGGATCTGTCCCTGGCTCTGTCTCTGCCTCTGTCTCCGTCTCTGTCTCTGTCTCGGTCTTTGTCTCCGTCTCTGTCTCTGTCTCTGTCGCTGTCTCTGTCTCTGTCTCTGTCTCTGCCTCTGTCTCTGTCCCCGTATCTGTCTCTGTCTCTGCCCCGACCCTCTCCCTGGCCCTGTCGCTGTCTCTGTCTCTGTCTCCGTCTCTGTCTCTGCCTCTGACTCTGTCTCTGTCTCTGTCGCTGTCTCTCCCTCTGTCTCTGTCTCCGTCTCTGTCCCTGGCTCTGTCTCTGCCTCTGTCTCCGTCTCTGTCTCTGTCTCGGTCTTTGTCTCCGTCTCTGTCTCTGTCTCTGTCTCTGTCTCTGTCTCTGCCTCTGCCTCTGCCTCTGCCTCTGTCTCTGTCCCCGTATCTGTCTCTGTCTCTGCCCCGTCCCTCTCCCTGGCCCTGTCGCTGTCTCTGTCTCTGTCTCCGTCTCTGTCTCTGTCTCTGTCTCTGTCTCTGTCTCTGTCTCTGTCTCTGTCTCTGCCTCTGTCTCTGTCTCTGTCTCTGTCGCTGTCTCTCCCTCTGTCTCTGTCTCCGTCTCTGTCCCTGAGTCTGTCTCTGCCTCTGTCTCCGTCTCCGTCTCTGTCTCTGTCTCTGTCTCTGTCTCTGTCTCTGTCTATGTCTCTGTCTCTGTCTCTGTCTCTGTCTCTGTCTCTGTCTCTGTCTCTGTCTCTGTCTCTGTCTCTGTCTCTGTCTCTGTCTCTGTCTCTGTCTCTGTCTCTGTCTCTGTCTCTGTCTCTGTCTCTGTCTCTGTCTCTGTCTCTGTCTCTGTCTCTGTCTCGGTCTCTTTCTCTGTCTATGTTTCTGCCTCCGCCTCTGCCTCTCTCTCTGTCTCTGTCGCTGTCTCTCTCTCTGTCCCTGTCTCCGTCTCTGTCCCTGGCTCTGTCTCTGCCTCTGTCTCCGTCTCTGTCTCTATCTCTGTCTCGGCCTCTGTCTCTGTCTCTGTCTCTGTCTCTGTCTCTGTCTCTGTCTCTGCCTCCGTCTCTGTCTCTGTCTCTGTCGCTGTCTCTCCCTCTGCCTCTGTCTCCGTCTCTGTCTCTGTCTCTGTCTCGGTCTTTGTCTCCGACTCTGTCTCTGTCTCTGTCTCTGTCTCTGTCTCTGTCTCTGTCTCTGTCTCTGTTTCTGTCTCTGTCTCTGTCTCTGTCTCTGTCTCTGTCTCTGTCTCTGTCTCTGTCTCTGTCTCTGTCTCTGTCTCTGTCTCTGTCTCTGTCTCTGTCTCTGTCTCTGTCTCTGTGTGCTGCCTCTGTCTCTGTCTCTGCCTCTGTCTCTGCCCCGTCCCTCTCCCTGGCCCTGTCGCTGTCTCTGTCTCTGTCTCTGTCTATGCATCTGTCTCTGGCTCTGTCTCCGTCTCTGTCTCTGACTCTGTCTCTGTTTCTGTCTCTGTCTCTGTCTGTGTCTCTTTCTCTGTCTCTGTCTCTGTCTCTGTCTCTGTTTCTGTCTCTGTCTCTGTCTCTGTCTCTGTCTCTGTCTGTGTCTCTGTCTCTGTCTGTGTCTCGGCCTCTGTCTCGGTCTTTGCCTCCGTCTCTGTCTCTGTCTCTGTCTCTGTCTCTGTCTCTCTCTCTGTCTCTGTCTCTGTCTCTGTCTCTGTCTATGTTTCTGCCTCCGCCTCTGCCTCTGTCTCTGTCTCTGTCGCTGTCTCTCACTCTGTCCCTGTCTCCGTCTCCGTCTCTGTCTCTGCCTCTGTCTCTGTCTCTGTCTCTGTCTCTGCCTCTGTCTCTGTCTCTGTCTCTGTCTCTGTCTCTGTCTCTGTCTCTGTCTCTGTCTCTGTCTCTGTCTCTGTCTCTGTTTCTGTCTCTGTCTCTGTCGCTGTCTCTGTCCCTGTCTGTATCTCTGTCTCTGTCTCCGTCCCTGTCTCTGCCTCTACCTCTGCCTCTGTCTCTGTCTCTGTCGCTGTCTCTCCCTCTGTCCCTGTCTCCGTCTCTGTCCCTGGCTCTGTCTCTGTCTCTGCCTCTGTCTCCGTATCTGTCTCTGTCTCGGTCTTTGTATCCGTCTCTGTCTCTGTCTCTGTCTCTGTTTCTGTCTCTGCCTCTGTCTCTGTCTCTGCCTCTGTCTCTGTCTCTGTCTCTGTCTCTGTCTCCGTCTCTGTCTCTGTCTCTGTCTCTGTCTCTGTCTCTGTCTATGTCGCTGTCTCTCCCTCTGTCTCTGTCTCCGTATCAGCCTCTGTCTCTGTCTCTGTGTCTATCTCTGCCTCTGACTCTGTCGCTGTCCCTGTCTATGTCTCTGTCTCTGTCTCTGTCTCTGTCTCCGTCTGCGTCTCTGTCTCTGTCTCTGTCTATGCATCTGTCTCTGTCTCTGTCTCCGTCTCTGTCTCTGTCTCGGTCTTTGTATCCGTCTCTGTCTCTGTCTCTGTCTCTGTTTCTGTCTCTGTCTCTGTCTCTGGCTCTGTCTCTGCCTCTGTCTCCGTCTCTGTCTCTGTCTCTGCCTCTGTCTCTGTCTCTGTCTCTGTCTCTGTCTCTGTCGCTGTCTCTGTCTCTGTCTGTATCTCTGTCTCTGTCTCCGTCCCTGTCTCTGCCTCTGCCTCTGCCTCTGTCTCTGTCTCTGTCGCTGTCTCTCCCTCTGTCCCTGTCTCCGTCTCTGTCCCTGGCTCTGTCTCTGCCTCTGTCTCCGTCTCTGTCTCTGTCTCGGTCTTTGTATCCGTCTCTGTCTCTGTCTCTGTCTCTGTTTCAGTCTCTGCCTCCGTCTCTGTCTCTGTCTCTGTCTCTGTCGCTCTCTCTCCCTCTGTCTCTCTCTCTGTCTCTGTCCCTGGCTCTGTATCTGCCTCTGTCTCCGTCTCTGACTCTGTCTCTGTCTCTATCTCCGTCTGTGTCTCTGTCTCTGTCTCTGCCTCTGTCTCTGTCTCTGTCGCTGTCTGTGCCTCTGTCTCTGTCTCTGCCTCTGCCCCTGCCTCTGTCTCTGTCTCTGTCGCTGTCTCTCCCTCTGTCCCTGTCTCCGTCTGTGTCCCTGGCTCTGTCTCTGCCTCTGTCTCCGTCTCTGTCTCTGTCTCGGTCTTTGTCTCCGTCTCTGTCTCTGTCTCTGTCTCTCTCTCTGTCTCTGTCTCTGTCTCTGTCTCTGTCTCTGTCTCTGTCTCTGTCTCTGTCTCTGTCTCTGTCTCTGTCTCTGTCTCTGTCTCTGCCTCTGCCTCTGTCTCTGTCTCTGTCTCTGTCGCTGTCTCTCCCTCTGTCTCTGTCTCCGGCTCTGTCCCTGGCTCTGTCTCTGCCTCTGTCTCCGTCTCTGTCTCTGTCTCGGTCTTTGTCTCCGTCTCTGTCTCTGTCTCTGTCTCTGTCTCTGTCTCTGTCTCTGTCTCTGTCTCTGTCTCTGCCTCTGTCTCTGTCCCCGTATCTGTCTCTGTCTCTGCCCCGTCCCTCTCCCTGGCCCTGTCGCTGTCTCTGTCTCTGTCTCCGTCTCTGTCTCTGCCTCTGACTCTGTCTCTGTCTCTGTCGCTGTCTCTCCCTCTGTCTCTGTCTCCGTCTCTGTCCCTGGCTCTGTCTCTGCCTCTGTCTCCGTCTCTGTCTCTGTCTCGGTCTTTGTCTCCGTCTCTGTCTCTGTCTCTGTCTCTGTCTCTGTCTCTGCCTCTGCCTCTGCCTCTGTCTCTGTCCCCGTATCTGTCTCTGTCTCTGTCCCGTCCCTCTCCCTGGCCCTGTCGCTGTCTCTGTCTCTGTCTCCGTCTCTGTCTCTGTCTCTGTCTCTGTCTCTGCCTCTGTCTCTGTCGCTGTCTCTCCCTCTGTCTCTGTCTCCGTCTCTGTCCCTGAGTCTGTCTCTGCCTCTGTCTCCCTCTCCGACTCTGTCTCTGTCTCTGTCTCTGTCTCTGTCTATGTCGCTGTCTCTCCCTCTGTCTCTGTCTCCGTATCAGCCTCTGTCTCTGTCTCTGTGTCTATCTCTGCCTCTGACTCTGTCGCTGTCCCTGTCTATGTCTCTGTCTCTGTCTCTATCTCCGTCTCTGTCTCTGTCTCCGTCTCTGCCTCTGTCTCTGTCTCTGTCTCTGTCTGTGCCTCTGTCTCTGTCTCTGCCTCTGCCTCTGCCTCTGTCTCTGTCTCTGTCGCAGTCTCTCCCTCTGTCCCTGTCTCCGTCTGTGTCCCTGGCTCTGTCTCTGCCTCTGTCTCCGTCTCTGTCTCTGTCTCGGTCTTTGTCTCTGTCTCTGTCTCTGTATCAGTCTCTGTCTCTGTCTCTGTCTCTGTCTCTGTCTCTGCCTCTGTCTCTGTCTCTGTCTCTGTCGCTGTCTCTGTCGCTGTCTCTGTCTCTGTCTCTGCCCCGTCCCTCTCCCTGGCCCTGTCGCTGTCTCTGTCTCTGTCTCTGTCTCTGTCTCTGTCTCTGTTTCTGTCTCTGCCTCTGTCTCTGTTTCTGTCTCTGTCGCTGTCTCTCCCTCCTACTCTGTCTCTGGCTCTGTCTCTGCCTCTGTCTCCGTCTCTGTCTCTGTCTCGGTCTTTGTCTCCGTCTCTGTCTCTGCCTCTGTCTCTGTCTCTGTCTCTGTCTCTGTCTCTGTCGCTGTCTCTGTCTCTGTCTGTATCTCTGTCTCTGTCTCCGTCCCTGTCTCTGCCTCTGCCTCTGCCTCTGTCTCTGTCTCTGTCGCTGTCTCTCCCTCTGTCCCTGTCTCCGTCTCTGTCCCTGGCTCTGTCTCTGCCTCTGTCTCCGTCTCTGTCTCTGTCTCGGTCTTTGTATCCGTCTCTGTCTCTGTCTCTGTCTCTGTTTCAGTCTCTGCCTCTGTCTCTGTCTCTGTCTCTGTCTCTGTCTCTGTCTCTGTCTCTGTCTCTGTCTCTGTCTCTGGCCCTGTCGCTGTCTCTGTCTCTGTCTCCGTCTCTGTCTCTGCCTCTGACTCTGTCTCTGTCTCTGTCGCTGTCTCTCCCTCTGTCTCTGTCTCCGTCTCTGTCCCTGGCTCTGTCTCTGCCTCTGTCTCCGTCTCTGTCTCTGTCTCGGTCTTTGTCTCCGTCTCTGTCTCTGTCTCTGTATCTGTCTCTGTCTCTGCCTCTGCCTCTGCCTCTGTCTCTGTCCCCGTATCTGTCTCTGTCTCTGCCCCGTCCCTCTCCCTGGCCCTGTCGCTGTCTCTGTCTCTGTCTCCGTCTCTGTCTCTGTCTCTGTCTCTGTCTCTGTCTCTGTCTCTGTCTCTATCTCCGTCTCTGTCTCTGTCTCCGTCTCTGCCTCTGTCTCTGTCTCTGTCTCTGTCTGTGCCTCTGTCTCTGTCTCTGCCTCTGACTCTGTCTCTGTCTCTGTCGCTGTCTCTCCCTCTGTCTCTGTCTCCGTCTCTGTCCCTGGCTCTGTCTCTGCCTCTGTCTCCGTCTCTGTCTCTGTCTCGGTCTTTGTCTCCGTCTCTGTCTCTGTCTCTGTCTCTGTCTCTGTCTCTGCCTCTGCCTCTGCCTCTGCCTCTGTCTCTGTCCCCGTATCTGTCTCTGTCTCTGCCCCGTCCCTCTCCCTGGCCCTGTCGCTGTCTCTGTCTCTGTCTCCGTCTCTGTCTCTGTCTCTGTCTCTGTCTCTGTCTCTGTCTCTGTCTCTGCCTCTGTCTCTGTCTCTGTCTCTGTCGCTGTCTCTCCCTCTGTCTCTGTCTCCGTCTCTGTCCCTGAGTCTGTCTCTGCCTCTGTCTCCGTCTCCGTCTCTGTCTCTGTCTCTGTCTCTGTCTCTGTCTCTGTCTATGTCTCTGTCTCTGTCTCTGTCTCTGTCTCTGTCTCTGTCTCTGTCTCTGTCTCTGTCTCTGTCTCTGTCTCTGTCTCTGTCTCTGTCTCTGTCTCTGTCTCTGTCTCTGTCTCTGTCTCTGTCTCTGTCTCTGTCTCTGTCTCTGTCTCTGTCTCTGTCTCTGTCTCGGTCTCTTTCTCTGTCTATGTTTCTGCCTCCGCCTCTGCCTCTCTCTCTGTCTCTGTCGCTGTCTCTCTCTCTGTCCCTGTCTCCGTCTCTGTCCCTGGCTCTGTCTCTGCCTCTGTCTCCGTCTCTGTCTCTATCTCTGTCTCGGCCTCTGTCTCTGTCTCTGTCTCTGTCTCTGTCTCTGTCTCTGTCTCTGCCTCCGTCTCTGTCTCTGTCTCTGTCGCTGTCTCTCCCTCTGCCTCTGTCTCCGTCTCTGTCTCTGTCTCTGTCTCGGTCTTTGTCTCCGACTCTGTCTCTGTCTCTGTCTCTGTCTCTGTCTCTGTCTCTGTCTCTGTCTCTGTTTCTGTCTCTGTCTCTGTCTCTGTCTCTGTCTCTGTCTCTGTCTCTGTCTCTGTCTCTGTCTCTGTCTCTGTCTCTGTCTCTGTCTCTGTCTCTGTCTCTGTCTCTGTCTCTGTGTGCTGCCTCTGTCTCTGTCTCTGCCTCTGTCTCTGCCCCGTCCCTCTCCCTGGCCCTGTCGCTGTCTCTGTCTCTGTCTCTGTCTATGCATCTGTCTCTGGCTCTGTCTCCGTCTCTGTCTCTGACTCTGTCTCTGTTTCTGTCTCTGTCTCTGTCTGTGTCTCTTTCTCTGTCTCTGTCTCTGTCTCTGTCTCTGTTTCTGTCTCTGTCTCTGTCTCTGTCTCTGTCTCTGTCTGTGTCTCTGTCTCTGTCTGTGTCTCGGCCTCTGTCTCGGTCTTTGTCTCCGTCTCTGTCTCTGTCTCTGTCTCTGTCTCTGTCTCTCTCTCTGTCTCTGTCTCTGTCTCTGTCTCTGTCTATGTTTCTGCCTCCGCCTCTGCCTCTGTCTCTGTCTCTGTCGCTGTCTCTCACTCTGTCCCTGTCTCCGTCTCCGTCTCTGTCTCTGCCTCTGTCTCTGTCTCTGTCTCTGTCTCTGCCTCTGTCTCTGTCTCTGTCTCTGTCTCTGTCTCTGTCTCTGTCTCTGTCTCTGTCTCTGTCTCTGTCTCTGTCTCTGTTTCTGTCTCTGTCTCTGTCGCTGTCTCTGTCCCTGTCTGTATCTCTGTCTCTGTCTCCGTCCCTGTCTCTGCCTCTACCTCTGCCTCTGTCTCTGTCTCTGTCGCTGTCTCTCCCTCTGTCCCTGTCTCCGTCTCTGTCCCTGGCTCTGTCTCTGTCTCTGCCTCTGTCTCCGTATCTGTCTCTGTCTCGGTCTTTGTATCCGTCTCTGTCTCTGTCTCTGTCTCTGTTTCTGTCTCTGCCTCTGTCTCTGTCTCTGCCTCTGTCTCTGTCTCTGTCTCTGTCTCTGTCTCCGTCTCTGTCTCTGTCTCTGTCTCTGTCTCTGTCTCTGTCTATGTCGCTGTCTCTCCCTCTGTCTCTGTCTCCGTATCAGCCTCTGTCTCTGTCTCTGTGTCTATCTCTGCCTCTGACTCTGTCGCTGTCCCTGTCTATGTCTCTGTCTCTGTCTCTGTCTCTGTCTCCGTCTGCGTCTCTGTCTCTGTCTCTGTCTATGCATCTGTCTCTGTCTCTGTCTCCGTCTCTGTCTCTGTCTCGGTCTTTGTATCCGTCTCTGTCTCTGTCTCTGTCTCTGTTTCTGTCTCTGTCTCTGTCTCTGGCTCTGTCTCTGCCTCTGTCTCCGTCTCTGTCTCTGTCTCTGCCTCTGTCTCTGTCTCTGTCTCTGTCTCTGTCTCTGTCGCTGTCTCTGTCTCTGTCTGTATCTCTGTCTCTGTCTCCGTCCCTGTCTCTGCCTCTGCCTCTGCCTCTGTCTCTGTCTCTGTCGCTGTCTCTCCCTCTGTCCCTGTCTCCGTCTCTGTCCCTGGCTCTGTCTCTGCCTCTGTCTCCGTCTCTGTCTCTGTCTCGGTCTTTGTATCCGTCTCTGTCTCTGTCTCTGTCTCTGTTTCAGTCTCTGCCTCCGTCTCTGTCTCTGTCTCTGTCTCTGTCGCTCTCTCTCCCTCTGTCTCTCTCTCTGTCTCTGTCCCTGGCTCTGTATCTGCCTCTGTCTCCGTCTCTGACTCTGTCTCTGTCTCTATCTCCGTCTGTGTCTCTGTCTCTGTCTCTGCCTCTGTCTCTGTCTCTGTCGCTGTCTGTGCCTCTGTCTCTGTCTCTGCCTCTGCCCCTGCCTCTGTCTCTGTCTCTGTCGCTGTCTCTCCCTCTGTCCCTGTCTCCGTCTGTGTCCCTGGCTCTGTCTCTGCCTCTGTCTCCGTCTCTGTCTCTGTCTCGGTCTTTGTCTCCGTCTCTGTCTCTGTCTCTGTCTCTGCCTCTGTCTCTGTCCCCGTATCTGTCTCTGTCTCTGCCCCGTCCCTCTCCCTGGCCCTGTCGCTGTCTCTGTCTCTGTCTCCGTCTCTGTCTCTGCCTCTGACTCTGTCTCTGTCTCTGTCGCTGTCTCTCCCTCTGTCTCTGTCTCCGTCTCTGTCCCTGGCTCTGTCTCTGCCTCTGTCTCCGTCTCTGTCTCTGTCTCGGTCTTTGTCTCCGTCTCTGTCTCTGTCTCTGTCTCTGTCTCTGTCTCTGCCTCTGCCTCTGCCTCTGTCTCTGTCCCCGTATCTGTCTCTGTCTCTGTCCCGTCCCTCTCCCTGGCCCTGTCGCTGTCTCTGTCTCTGTCTCCGTCTCTGTCTCTGTCTCTGTCTCTGTCTCTGCCTCTGTCTCTGTCGCTGTCTCTCCCTCTGTCTCTGTCTCCGTCTCTGTCCCTGAGTCTGTCTCTGCCTCTGTCTCCCTCTCCGACTCTGTCTCTGTCTCTGTCTCTGTCTCTGTCTATGTCGCTGTCTCTCCCTCTGTCTCTGTCTCCGTATCAGCCTCTGTCTCTGTCTCTGTGTCTATCTCTGCCTCTGACTCTGTCGCTGTCCCTGTCTATGTCTCTGTCTCTGTCTCTATCTCCGTCTCTGTCTCTGTCTCCGTCTCTGCCTCTGTCTCTGTCTCTGTCTCTGTCTGTGCCTCTGTCTCTGTCTCTGCCTCTGCCTCTGCCTCTGTCTCTGTCTCTGTCGCAGTCTCTCCCTCTGTCCCTGTCTCCGTCTGTGTCCCTGGCTCTGTCTCTGCCTCTGTCTCCGTCTCTGTCTCTGTCTCGGTCTTTGTCTCTGTCTCTGTCTCTGTCTCTGTATCAGTCTCTGTCTCTGTCTCTGTCTCTGTCTCTGTCTCTGCCTCTGTCTCTGTCTCTGTCTCTGTCGCTGTCTCTGTCGCTGTCTCTGTCTCTGTCTCTGCCCCGTCCCTCTCCCTGGCCCTGTCGCTGTCTCTGTCTCTGTCTCTGTCTCTGTCTCTGTCTCTGTTTCTGTCTCTGCCTCTGTCTCTGTTTCTGTCTCTGTCGCTGTCTCTCCCTCCTACTCTGTCTCTGGCTCTGTCTCTGCCTCTGTCTCCGTCTCTGTCTCTGTCTCGGTCTTTGTCTCCGTCTCTGTCTCTGCCTCTGTCTCTGTCTCTGTCTCTGTCTCTGTCTCTGTCGCTGTCTCTGTCTCTGTCTGTATCTCTGTCTCTGTCTCCGTCCCTGTCTCTGCCTCTGCCTCTGCCTCTGTCTCTGTCTCTGTCGCTGTCTCTCCCTCTGTCCCTGTCTCCGTCTCTGTCCCTGGCTCTGTCTCTGCCTCTGTCTCCGTCTCTGTCTCTGTCTCGGTCTTTGTATCCGTCTCTGTCTCTGTCTCTGTCTCTGTTTCAGTCTCTGCCTCTGTCTCTGTCTCTGTCTCTGTCTCTGTCTCTGTCTCTGTCTCTGTCTCTGTCTCTGTCTCTGGCCCTGTCGCTGTCTCTGTCTCTGTCTCCGTCTCTGTCTCTGCCTCTGACTCTGTCTCTGTCTCTGTCGCTGTCTCTCCCTCTGTCTCTGTCTCCGTCTCTGTCCCTGGCTCTGTCTCTGCCTCTGTCTCCGTCTCTGTCTCTGTCTCGGTCTTTGTCTCCGTCTCTGTCTCTGTCTCTGTCTCTGTCTCTGTCTCTGCCTCTGCCTCTGCCTCTGTCTCTGTCCCCGTATCTGTCTCTGTCTCTGCCCCGTCCCTCTCCCTGGCCCTGTCGCTGTCTCTGTCTCTGTCTCCGTCTCTGTCTCTGTCTCTGTCTCTGTCTCTGTCTCTGTCTCTATCTCCGTCTCTGTCTCTGTCTCCGTCTCTGCCTCTGTCTCTGTCTCTGTCTCTGTCTGTGCCTCTGTCTCTGTCTCTGCCTCTGCCTCTGCCTCTGTCTCTGTCTCTGTCGCAGTCTCTCCCTCTGTCCCTGTCTCCGTCTGTGTCCCTGGCTCTGTCTCTGCCTCTGTCTCCGTCTCTGTCTCTGTCTCGGTCTTTGTCTCTGTCTCTGTCTCTGTATCAGTCTCTGTCTCTGTCTCTGTCTCTGTCTCTGTCTCTGCCTCTGTATCTGTCTCTGTCTCTGTCGCTGTCTCTGTCGCTGTCTCTGTCTCTGTCTCTGCCCCGTCCCTCTCCCTGGCCCTGTCGCTGTCTCTGTCTCTGTCTCCGTCTCTGTCTCTGTCTCTGTCTCTGTCTCTGTCTCTGCCTCTGTCTCTGTCTCTGTCTCTGTCGCTGTCTCTCCCTCTGTCTCTGTCTCCGTCTCTGTCCCTGAGTCTGTCTCTGCCTCTGTCTCCGTCTCCGTCTCAGTCTCTGTCTCTGTCTCTGTCTCTGTCTATGTCGCTGTCTCTCCCTCTGTCTCTGTCTCCGTATCAGCCTCTGTCTCTGTCTCTGTGTCTATCTCTGCCTCTGACTCTGTCGCTGTCCCTGTCTATGTCTCTGTCTCTGTCTCTATCTCCGTCTCTGTCTCTGTCTCCGTCTCTGCCTCTGTCTCTGTCTCTGTCTCTGTCTGTGCCTCTGTCTCTGTCTCTGCCTCTGCCTCTGCCTCTGTCTCTGTCTCTGTCGCAGTCTCTCCCTCTGTCCCTGTCTCCGTCTGTGTCCCTGGCTCTGTCTCTGCCTCTGTCTCCGTCTCTGTCTCTGTCTCGGTCTTTGTCTCTGTCTCTGTCTCTGTATCAGTCTCTGTCTCTGTCTCTGTCTCTGTCTCTGTCTCTGCCTCTATCTCTGTCTCTGTCTCTGTCGCTGTCTCTGTCGCTGTCTCTGTCTCTGTCTCTGCCCCGTCCCTCTCCCTGGCCCTGTCGCTGTCTCTGTCTCTGTCTCTGTCTCTGTCTCTGTTTCTGTCTCTGCCTCTGTCTCTGTTTCTGTCTCTGTCGCTGTCTCTCCCTCCGACTCTGTCTCTGGCTCTGTCTCTGCCTCTGTCTCCGTCTCTGTCTCTGTCTCGGTCTTTGTCTCCGTCTCTGTCTCTGCCTCTGTCTCTGTCTCTGTCTCTGTCTCTGTCTCTGTCGCTGTCTCTGTCTCTGTCTGTATCTCTGTCTCTGTCTCCGTCCCTGTCTCTGCCTCTGCCTCTGCCTCTGTCTCTGTCTCTGTCGCTGTCTCTCCCTCTGTCCCTGTCTCCGTCTCTGTCCCTGGCTCTGTCTCTGCCTCTGTCTCCGTCTCTGTCTCTGTCTCGGTCTTTGTATCCGTCTCTGTCTCTGTCTCTGTCTCTGTTTCAGTCTATGCCTCTGTCTCTGTCTCTGTCTCTGTCTCTGTCTCTGTCTCTGTCTCTGTCTCTGTCTCTGTCTCTGTCTCTGTCTCTGTCTCTGTCTCTGTCTCTGTCTCTGTCTCTGTCTATGTCGCTGTCTCTCCCTCTGTGTCTGTCTCCGTATCATCCTCTGTCTCTGTCTCTGTGTCTACCTCTGCCTCTGACTCTGTCGCTGTCCCTGTCTATGTCTCTGTCTCTGTCTCTGTCTCCGTCTGCGTCTCTGTCTCTGTCTCCGTCTCTGTCTCTGTCTCTGGCTCTCTCTCTGTCTCTGTCTCTGTCGCTGTCTCTCCCTCTGCCTCTGTCTCCGTCTCTGTCTCTGTCTCTGTCTCGGTCTTTGTCTCCGACTCTGTCTCTGTCTCTGTCTCTGTCTCTGTCTCTGTCTCTGTCTCTGTCTCTGTCTCTGTTTCTGTCTCTGTCTCTGTCTCTGTCTCTGTCTCTGTCTCTGTCTCTGTCTCTGTCTCTGTCTCTGTCTCTGTCTCTGTCTCTGTCTCTGTCTCTGTCTCTGTCTCTGTCTCTGTCTCTGTGTGCTGCCTCTGTCTCTGTCTCTGCCTCTGTCTCTGCCCCGTCCCTCTCCCTGGCCCTGTCGCTGTCTCTGTCTCTGTCTCTGTCTATGCATCTGTCTCTGGCTCTGTCTCCGTCTCTGTCTCTGACTCTGTCTCTGTTTCTGTCTCTGTCTCTGTCTGTGTCTCTTTCTCTGTCTCTGTCTCTGTCTCTGTCTCTGTTTCTGTCTCTGTCTCTGTCTCTGTCTCTGTCTCTGTCTGTGTCTCTGTCTCTGTCTGTGTCTCGGCCTCTGTCTCGGTCTTTGTCTCCGTCTCTGTCTCTGTCTCTGTCTCTGTCTCTGTCTCTCTCTCTGTCTCTGTCTCTGTCTCTGTCTCTGTCTATGTTTCTGCCTCCGCCTCTGCCTCTGTCTCTGTCTCTGTCGCTGTCTCTCACTCTGTCCCTGTCTCCGTCTCCGTCTCTGTCTCTGCCTCTGTCTCTGTCTCTGTCTCTGTCTCTGCCTCTGTCTCTGTCTCTGTCTCTGTCTCTGTCTCTGTCTCTGTCTCTGTCTCTGTCTCTGTCTCTGTCTCTGTCTCTGTCTCTGTCTCTGTTTCTGTCTCTGTCTCTGTCGCTGTCTCTGTCCCTGTCTGTATCTCTGTCTCTGTCTCCGTCCCTGTCTCTGCCTCTACCTCTGCCTCTGTCTCTGTCTCTGTCGCTGTCTCTCCCTCTGTCCCTGTCTCCGTCTCTGTCCCTGGCTCTGTCTCTGTCTCTGCCTCTGTCTCCGTATCTGTCTCTGTCTCGGTCTTTGTATCCGTCTCTGTCTCTGTCTCTGTCTCTGTTTCTGTCTCTGCCTCTGTCTCTGTCTCTGCCTCTGTCTCTGTCTCTGTCTCTGTCTCTGTCTCCGTCTCTGTCTCTGTCTCTGTCTCTGTCTCTGTCTCTGTCTATGTCGCTGTCTCTCCCTCTGTCTCTGTCTCCGTATCAGCCTCTGTCTCTGTCTCTGTGTCTATCTCTGCCTCTGACTCTGTCGCTGTCCCTGTCTATGTCTCTGTCTCTGTCTCTGTCTCTGTCTCCGTCTGCGTCTCTGTCTCTGTCTCTGTCTATGCATCTGTCTCTGTCTCTGTCTCCGTCTCTGTCTCTGTCTCGGTCTTTGTATCCGTCTCTGTCTCTGTCTCTGTCTCTGTTTCTGTCTCTGTCTCTGTCTCTGGCTCTGTCTCTGCCTCTGTCTCCGTCTCTGTCTCTGTCTCTGCCTCTGTCTCTGTCTCTGTCTCTGTCTCTGTCTCTGTCGCTGTCTCTGTCTCTGTCTGTATCTCTGTCTCTGTCTCCGTCCCTGTCTCTGCCTCTGCCTCTGCCTCTGTCTCTGTCTCTGTCGCTGTCTCTCCCTCTGTCCCTGTCTCCGTCTCTGTCCCTGGCTCTGTCTCTGCCTCTGTCTCCGTCTCTGTCTCTGTCTCGGTCTTTGTATCCGTCTCTGTCTCTGTCTCTGTCTCTGTTTCAGTCTCTGCCTCCGTCTCTGTCTCTGTCTCTGTCTCTGTCGCTCTCTCTCCCTCTGTCTCTCTCTCTGTCTCTGTCCCTGGCTCTGTATCTGCCTCTGTCTCCGTCTCTGACTCTGTCTCTGTCTCTATCTCCGTCTGTGTCTCTGTCTCTGTCTCTGCCTCTGTCTCTGTCTCTGTCGCTGTCTGTGCCTCTGTCTCTGTCTCTGCCTCTGCCCCTGCCTCTGTCTCTGTCTCTGTCGCTGTCTCTCCCTCTGTCCCTGTCTCCGTCTGTGTCCCTGGCTCTGTCTCTGCCTCTGTCTCCGTCTCTGTCTCTGTCTCGGTCTTTGTCTCCGTCTCTGTCTCTGTCTCTGTCTCTCTCTCTGTCTCTGTCTCTGTCTCTGTCTCTGTCTCTGTCTCTGTCTCTGTCTCTGTCTCTGTCTCTGTCTCTGTCTCTGCCTCTGCCTCTGTCTCTGTCTCTGTCTCTGTCGCTGTCTCTCCCTCTGTCTCTGTCTCCGGCTCTGTCCCTGGCTCTGTCTCTGCCTCTGTCTCCGTCTCTGTCTCTGTCTCGGTCTTTGTCTCCGTCTCTGTCTCTGTCTCTGTCTCTGTCTCTGTCTCTGTCTCTGTCTCTGTCTCTGTCTCTGCCTCTGTCTCTGTCCCCGTATCTGTCTCTGTCTCTGCCCCGTCCCTCTCCCTGGCCCTGTCGCTGTCTCTGTCTCTGTCTCCGTCTCTGTCTCTGCCTCTGACTCTGTCTCTGTCTCTGTCGCTGTCTCTCCCTCTGTCTCTGTCTCCGTCTCTGTCCCTGGCTCTGTCTCTGCCTCTGTCTCCGTCTCTGTCTCTGTCTCGGTCTTTGTCTCCGTCTCTGTCTCTGTCTCTGTCTCTGTCTCTGTCTCTGCCTCTGCCTCTGCCTCTGTCTCTGTCCCCGTATCTGTCTCTGTCTCTGTCCCGTCCCTCTCCCTGGCCCTGTCGCTGTCTCTGTCTCTGTCTCCGTCTCTGTCTCTGTCTCTGTCTCTGTCTCTGCCTCTGTCTCTGTCGCTGTCTCTCCCTCTGTCTCTGTCTCCGTCTCTGTCCCTGAGTCTGTCTCTGCCTCTGTCTCCCTCTCCGACTCTGTCTCTGTCTCTGTCTCTGTCTCTGTCTATGTCGCTGTCTCTCCCTCTGTCTCTGTCTCCGTATCAGCCTCTGTCTCTGTCTCTGTGTCTATCTCTGCCTCTGACTCTGTCGCTGTCCCTGTCTATGTCTCTGTCTCTGTCTCTATCTCCGTCTCTGTCTCTGTCTCCGTCTCTGCCTCTGTCTCTGTCTCTGTCTCTGTCTGTGCCTCTGTCTCTGTCTCTGCCTCTGCCTCTGCCTCTGTCTCTGTCTCTGTCGCAGTCTCTCCCTCTGTCCCTGTCTCCGTCTGTGTCCCTGGCTCTGTCTCTGCCTCTGTCTCCGTCTCTGTCTCTGTCTCGGTCTTTGTCTCTGTCTCTGTCTCTGTATCAGTCTCTGTCTCTGTCTCTGTCTCTGTCTCTGTCTCTGCCTCTGTCTCTGTCTCTGTCTCTGTCGCTGTCTCTGTCGCTGTCTCTGTCTCTGTCTCTGCCCCGTCCCTCTCCCTGGCCCTGTCGCTGTCTCTGTCTCTGTCTCTGTCTCTGTCTCTGTCTCTGTTTCTGTCTCTGCCTCTGTCTCTGTTTCTGTCTCTGTCGCTGTCTCTCCCTCCTACTCTGTCTCTGGCTCTGTCTCTGCCTCTGTCTCCGTCTCTGTCTCTGTCTCGGTCTTTGTCTCCGTCTCTGTCTCTGCCTCTGTCTCTGTCTCTGTCTCTGTCTCTGTCTCTGTCGCTGTCTCTGTCTCTGTCTGTATCTCTGTCTCTGTCTCCGTCCCTGTCTCTGCCTCTGCCTCTGCCTCTGTCTCTGTCTCTGTCGCTGTCTCTCCCTCTGTCCCTGTCTCCGTCTCTGTCCCTGGCTCTGTCTCTGCCTCTGTCTCCGTCTCTGTCTCTGTCTCGGTCTTTGTATCCGTCTCTGTCTCTGTCTCTGTCTCTGTTTCAGTCTCTGCCTCTGTCTCTGTCTCTGTCTCTGTCTCTGTCTCTGTCTCTGTCTCTGTCTCTGTCTCTGTCTCTGGCCCTGTCGCTGTCTCTGTCTCTGTCTCCGTCTCTGTCTCTGCCTCTGACTCTGTCTCTGTCTCTGTCGCTGTCTCTCCCTCTGTCTCTGTCTCCGTCTCTGTCCCTGGCTCTGTCTCTGCCTCTGTCTCCGTCTCTGTCTCTGTCTCGGTCTTTGTCTCCGTCTCTGTCTCTGTCTCTGTCTCTGTCTCTGTCTCTGCCTCTGCCTCTGCCTCTGTCTCTGTCCCCGTATCTGTCTCTGTCTCTGCCCCGTCCCTCTCCCTGGCCCTGTCGCTGTCTCTGTCTCTGTCTCCGTCTCTGTCTCTGTCTCTGTCTCTGTCTCTGTCTCTGTCTCTATCTCCGTCTCTGTCTCTGTCTCCGTCTCTGCCTCTGTCTCTGTCTCTGTCTCTGTCTGTGCCTCTGTCTCTGTCTCTGCCTCTGACTCTGTCTCTGTCTCTGTCGCTGTCTCTCCCTCTGTCTCTGTCTCCGTCTCTGTCCCTGGCTCTGTCTCTGCCTCTGTCTCCGTCTCTGTCTCTGTCTCGGTCTTTGTCTCCGTCTCTGTCTCTGTCTCTGTCTCTGTCTCTGTCTCTGCCTCTGCCTCTGCCTCTGCCTCTGTCTCTGTCCCCGTATCTGTCTCTGTCTCTGCCCCGTCCCTCTCCCTGGCCCTGTCGCTGTCTCTGTCTCTGTCTCCGTCTCTGTCTCTGTCTCTGTCTCTGTCTCTGTCTCTGTCTCTGTCTCTGCCTCTGTCTCTGTCTCTGTCTCTGTCGCTGTCTCTCCCTCTGTCTCTGTCTCCGTCTCTGTCCCTGAGTCTGTCTCTGCCTCTGTCTCCGTCTCCGTCTCTGTCTCTGTCTCTGTCTCTGTCTCTGTCTCTGTCTATGTCTCTGTCTCTGTCTCTGTCTCTGTCTCTGTCTCTGTCTCTGTCTCTGTCTCTGTCTCTGTCTCTGTCTCTGTCTCTGTCTCTGTCTCTGTCTCTGTCTCTGTCTCTGTCTCTGTCTCTGTCTCTGTCTCTGTCTCTGTCTCTGTCTCTGTCTCTGTCTCGGTCTCTTTCTCTGTCTATGTTTCTGCCTCCGCCTCTGCCTCTCTCTCTGTCTCTGTCGCTGTCTCTCTCTCTGTCCCTGTCTCCGTCTCTGTCCCTGGCTCTGTCTCTGCCTCTGTCTCCGTCTCTGTCTCTATCTCTGTCTCGGCCTCTGTCTCTGTCTCTGTCTCTGTCTCTGTCTCTGTCTCTGTCTCTGCCTCCGTCTCTGTCTCTGTCTCTGTCGCTGTCTCTCCCTCTGCCTCTGTCTCCGTCTCTGTCTCTGTCTCTGTCTCGGTCTTTGTCTCCGACTCTGTCTCTGTCTCTGTCTCTGTCTCTGTCTCTGTCTCTGTCTCTGTCTCTGTTTCTGTCTCTGTCTCTGTCTCTGTCTCTGTCTCTGTCTCTGTCTCTGTCTCTGTCTCTGTCTCTGTCTCTGTCTCTGTCTCTGTCTCTGTCTCTGTCTCTGTCTCTGTCTCTGTGTGCTGCCTCTGTCTCTGTCTCTGCCTCTGTCTCTGCCCCGTCCCTCTCCCTGGCCCTGTCGCTGTCTCTGTCTCTGTCTCTGTCTATGCATCTGTCTCTGGCTCTGTCTCCGTCTCTGTCTCTGACTCTGTCTCTGTTTCTGTCTCTGTCTCTGTCTGTGTCTCTTTCTCTGTCTCTGTCTCTGTCTCTGTCTCTGTTTCTGTCTCTGTCTCTGTCTCTGTCTCTGTCTCTGTCTGTGTCTCTGTCTCTGTCTGTGTCTCGGCCTCTGTCTCGGTCTTTGTCTCCGTCTCTGTCTCTGTCTCTGTCTCTGTCTCTGTCTCTCTCTCTGTCTCTGTCTCTGTCTCTGTCTCTGTCTATGTTTCTGCCTCCGCCTCTGCCTCTGTCTCTGTCTCTGTCGCTGTCTCTCACTCTGTCCCTGTCTCCGTCTCCGTCTCTGTCTCTGCCTCTGTCTCTGTCTCTGTCTCTGTCTCTGCCTCTGTCTCTGTCTCTGTCTCTGTCTCTGTCTCTGTCTCTGTCTCTGTCTCTGTCTCTGTCTCTGTCTCTGTCTCTGTTTCTGTCTCTGTCTCTGTCGCTGTCTCTGTCCCTGTCTGTATCTCTGTCTCTGTCTCCGTCCCTGTCTCTGCCTCTACCTCTGCCTCTGTCTCTGTCTCTGTCGCTGTCTCTCCCTCTGTCCCTGTCTCCGTCTCTGTCCCTGGCTCTGTCTCTGTCTCTGCCTCTGTCTCCGTATCTGTCTCTGTCTCGGTCTTTGTATCCGTCTCTGTCTCTGTCTCTGTCTCTGTTTCTGTCTCTGCCTCTGTCTCTGTCTCTGCCTCTGTCTCTGTCTCTGTCTCTGTCTCTGTCTCCGTCTCTGTCTCTGTCTCTGTCTCTGTCTCTGTCTCTGTCTATGTCGCTGTCTCTCCCTCTGTCTCTGTCTCCGTATCAGCCTCTGTCTCTGTCTCTGTGTCTATCTCTGCCTCTGACTCTGTCGCTGTCCCTGTCTATGTCTCTGTCTCTGTCTCTGTCTCTGTCTCCGTCTGCGTCTCTGTCTCTGTCTCTGTCTATGCATCTGTCTCTGTCTCTGTCTCCGTCTCTGTCTCTGTCTCGGTCTTTGTATCCGTCTCTGTCTCTGTCTCTGTCTCTGTTTCTGTCTCTGTCTCTGTCTCTGGCTCTGTCTCTGCCTCTGTCTCCGTCTCTGTCTCTGTCTCTGCCTCTGTCTCTGTCTCTGTCTCTGTCTCTGTCTCTGTCGCTGTCTCTGTCTCTGTCTGTATCTCTGTCTCTGTCTCCGTCCCTGTCTCTGCCTCTGCCTCTGCCTCTGTCTCTGTCTCTGTCGCTGTCTCTCCCTCTGTCCCTGTCTCCGTCTCTGTCCCTGGCTCTGTCTCTGCCTCTGTCTCCGTCTCTGTCTCTGTCTCGGTCTTTGTATCCGTCTCTGTCTCTGTCTCTGTCTCTGTTTCAGTCTCTGCCTCCGTCTCTGTCTCTGTCTCTGTCTCTGTCGCTCTCTCTCCCTCTGTCTCTCTCTCTGTCTCTGTCCCTGGCTCTGTATCTGCCTCTGTCTCCGTCTCTGACTCTGTCTCTGTCTCTATCTCCGTCTGTGTCTCTGTCTCTGTCTCTGCCTCTGTCTCTGTCTCTGTCGCTGTCTGTGCCTCTGTCTCTGTCTCTGCCTCTGCCCCTGCCTCTGTCTCTGTCTCTGTCGCTGTCTCTCCCTCTGTCCCTGTCTCCGTCTGTGTCCCTGGCTCTGTCTCTGCCTCTGTCTCCGTCTCTGTCTCTGTCTCGGTCTTTGTCTCCGTCTCTGTCTCTGTCTCTGTCTCTCTCTCTGTCTCTGTCTCTGTCTCTGTCTCTGTCTCTGTCTCTGTCTCTGTCTCTGTCTCTGTCTCTGTCTCTGTCTCTGCCTCTGCCTCTGTCTCTGTCTCTGTCTCTGTCGCTGTCTCTCCCTCTGTCTCTGTCTCCGGCTCTGTCCCTGGCTCTGTCTCTGCCTCTGTCTCCGTCTCTGTCTCTGTCTCGGTCTTTGTCTCCGTCTCTGTCTCTGTCTCTGTCTCTGTCTCTGTCTCTGTCTCTGTCTCTGTCTCTGTCTCTGCCTCTGTCTCTGTCCCCGTATCTGTCTCTGTCTCTGCCCCGTCCCTCTCCCTGGCCCTGTCGCTGTCTCTGTCTCTGTCTCCGTCTCTGTCTCTGCCTCTGACTCTGTCTCTGTCTCTGTCGCTGTCTCTCCCTCTGTCTCTGTCTCCGTCTCTGTCCCTGGCTCTGTCTCTGCCTCTGTCTCCGTCTCTGTCTCTGTCTCGGTCTTTGTCTCCGTCTCTGTCTCTGTCTCTGTCTCTGTCTCTGTCTCTGCCTCTGCCTCTGCCTCTGTCTCTGTCCCCGTATCTGTCTCTGTCTCTGTCCCGTCCCTCTCCCTGGCCCTGTCGCTGTCTCTGTCTCTGTCTCCGTCTCTGTCTCTGTCTCTGTCTCTGTCTCTGCCTCTGTCTCTGTCGCTGTCTCTCCCTCTGTCTCTGTCTCCGTCTCTGTCCCTGAGTCTGTCTCTGCCTCTGTCTCCCTCTCCGACTCTGTCTCTGTCTCTGTCTCTGTCTCTGTCTATGTCGCTGTCTCTCCCTCTGTCTCTGTCTCCGTATCAGCCTCTGTCTCTGTCTCTGTGTCTATCTCTGCCTCTGACTCTGTCGCTGTCCCTGTCTATGTCTCTGTCTCTGTCTCTATCTCCGTCTCTGTCTCTGTCTCCGTCTCTGCCTCTGTCTCTGTCTCTGTCTCTGTCTGTGCCTCTGTCTCTGTCTCTGCCTCTGCCTCTGCCTCTGTCTCTGTCTCTGTCGCAGTCTCTCCCTCTGTCCCTGTCTCCGTCTGTGTCCCTGGCTCTGTCTCTGCCTCTGTCTCCGTCTCTGTCTCTGTCTCGGTCTTTGTCTCTGTCTCTGTCTCTGTATCAGTCTCTGTCTCTGTCTCTGTCTCTGTCTCTGTCTCTGCCTCTGTCTCTGTCTCTGTCTCTGTCGCTGTCTCTGTCGCTGTCTCTGTCTCTGTCTCTGCCCCGTCCCTCTCCCTGGCCCTGTCGCTGTCTCTGTCTCTGTCTCTGTCTCTGTCTCTGTCTCTGTTTCTGTCTCTGCCTCTGTCTCTGTTTCTGTCTCTGTCGCTGTCTCTCCCTCCTACTCTGTCTCTGGCTCTGTCTCTGCCTCTGTCTCCGTCTCTGTCTCTGTCTCGGTCTTTGTCTCCGTCTCTGTCTCTGCCTCTGTCTCTGTCTCTGTCTCTGTCTCTGTCTCTGTCGCTGTCTCTGTCTCTGTCTGTATCTCTGTCTCTGTCTCCGTCCCTGTCTCTGCCTCTGCCTCTGCCTCTGTCTCTGTCTCTGTCGCTGTCTCTCCCTCTGTCCCTGTCTCCGTCTCTGTCCCTGGCTCTGTCTCTGCCTCTGTCTCCGTCTCTGTCTCTGTCTCGGTCTTTGTATCCGTCTCTGTCTCTGTCTCTGTCTCTGTTTCAGTCTCTGCCTCTGTCTCTGTCTCTGTCTCTGTCTCTGTCTCTGTCTCTGTCTCTGTCTCTGTCTCTGTCTCTGGCCCTGTCGCTGTCTCTGTCTCTGTCTCCGTCTCTGTCTCTGCCTCTGACTCTGTCTCTGTCTCTGTCGCTGTCTCTCCCTCTGTCTCTGTCTCCGTCTCTGTCCCTGGCTCTGTCTCTGCCTCTGTCTCCGTCTCTGTCTCTGTCTCGGTCTTTGTCTCCGTCTCTGTCTCTGTCTCTGTCTCTGTCTCTGTCTCTGCCTCTGCCTCTGCCTCTGTCTCTGTCCCCGTATCTGTCTCTGTCTCTGCCCCGTCCCTCTCCCTGGCCCTGTCGCTGTCTCTGTCTCTGTCTCCGTCTCTGTCTCTGTCTCTGTCTCTGTCTCTGTCTCTGTCTCTATCTCCGTCTCTGTCTCTGTCTCCGTCTCTGCCTCTGTCTCTGTCTCTGTCTCTGTCTGTGCCTCTGTCTCTGTCTCTGCCTCTGCCTCTGCCTCTGTCTCTGTCTCTGTCGCAGTCTCTCCCTCTGTCCCTGTCTCCGTCTGTGTCCCTGGCTCTGTCTCTGCCTCTGTCTCCGTCTCTGTCTCTGTCTCGGTCTTTGTCTCTGTCTCTGTCTCTGTATCAGTCTCTGTCTCTGTCTCTGTCTCTGTCTCTGTCTCTGCCTCTGTATCTGTCTCTGTCTCTGTCGCTGTCTCTGTCGCTGTCTCTGTCTCTGTCTCTGCCCCGTCCCTCTCCCTGGCCCTGTCGCTGTCTCTGTCTCTGTCTCCGTCTCTGTCTCTGTCTCTGTCTCTGTCTCTGTCTCTGCCTCTGTCTCTGTCTCTGTCTCTGTCGCTGTCTCTCCCTCTGTCTCTGTCTCCGTCTCTGTCCCTGAGTCTGTCTCTGCCTCTGTCTCCGTCTCCGTCTCAGTCTCTGTCTCTGTCTCTGTCTCTGTCTATGTCGCTGTCTCTCCCTCTGTCTCTGTCTCCGTATCAGCCTCTGTCTCTGTCTCTGTGTCTATCTCTGCCTCTGACTCTGTCGCTGTCCCTGTCTATGTCTCTGTCTCTGTCTCTATCTCCGTCTCTGTCTCTGTCTCCGTCTCTGCCTCTGTCTCTGTCTCTGTCTCTGTCTGTGCCTCTGTCTCTGTCTCTGCCTCTGCCTCTGCCTCTGTCTCTGTCTCTGTCGCAGTCTCTCCCTCTGTCCCTGTCTCCGTCTGTGTCCCTGGCTCTGTCTCTGCCTCTGTCTCCGTCTCTGTCTCTGTCTCGGTCTTTGTCTCTGTCTCTGTCTCTGTATCAGTCTCTGTCTCTGTCTCTGTCTCTGTCTCTGTCTCTGCCTCTGTCTCTGTCTCTGTCTCTGTCGCTGTCTCTGTCGCTGTCTCTGTCTCTGTCTCTGCCCCGTCCCTCTCCCTGGCCCTGTCGCTGTCTCTGTCTCTGTCTCTGTCTCTGTCTCTGTTTCTGTCTCTGCCTCTGTCTCTGTTTCTGTCTCTGTCGCTGTCTCTCCCTCCGACTCTGTCTCTGGCTCTGTCTCTGCCTCTGTCTCCGTCTCTGTCTCTGTCTCGGTCTTTGTCTCCGTCTCTGTCTCTGCCTCTGTCTCTGTCTCTGTCTCTGTCTCTGTCTCTGTCGCTGTCTCTGTCTCTGTCTGTATCTCTGTCTCTGTCTCCGTCCCTGTCTCTGCCTCTGCCTCTGCCTCTGTCTCTGTCTCTGTCGCTGTCTCTCCCTCTGTCCCTGTCTCCGTCTCTGTCCCTGGCTCTGTCTCTGCCTCTGTCTCCGTCTCTGTCTCTGTCTCGGTCTTTGTATCCGTCTCTGTCTCTGTCTCTGTCTCTGTTTCAGTCTATGCCTCTGTCTCTGTCTCTGTCTCTGTCTCTGTCTCTGTCTCTGTCTCTGTCTCTGTCTCTGTCTCTGTCTCTGTCTCTGTCTCTGTCTCTGTCTCTGTCTCTGTCTCTGTCTATGTCGCTGTCTCTCCCTCTGTGTCTGTCTCCGTATCATCCTCTGTCTCTGTCTCTGTGTCTACCTCTGCCTCTGACTCTGTCGCTGTCCCTGTCTATGTCTCTGTCTCTGTCTCTGTCTCCGTCTGCGTCTCTGTCTCTGTCTCCGTCTCTGTCTCTGTCTCTGGCTCTCTCTCTGTCTCTGTCTCTGTCTCTGTCTGTGTCTCTGTCTCTGTCTCCGTCTCTGTCTCTGCGGCTGTATCTGTCTCTGTCTCTGCCTCTGTCTCTGTCTATGTCGCTGTCTCTCCCTCTGTCTCTGTCTCCGTATCAGCCTCTGTCTCTGTCTCTGTGTCTATCTCTGCCTCTGACTCTGTCGCTGTCCCTGTCTATGTCTCTGTCTCTGTCTCTGTCTCCGTCTGCGTCTCTGTCTCTGTCTATGCATCTGTCTCTGTCTCTGTCTCCGTCTCTGTCTCTGTCTCGGTCTTTGTATCCGTCTCTGTCTCTGTCTCTGTCTCTGTTTCTGTCTCTGTCTCTGTCTCTGGCTCTGTCTCTGCCTCTGTCTCCGTCTCTGTCTCTGTCTCTGCCTCTGTCTCTGTCTCTGTCTCTGTCTCTGTCTCTGTCGCTGTCTCTGTCTCTGTCTGTATCTCTGTCTCTGTCTCCGTCCCTGTCTCTGCCTCTGCCTCTGCCTCTGTCTCTGTCTCTGTCGCTGTCTCTCCCTCTGTCCCTGTCTCCGTCTCTGTCCCTGGCTCTGTCTCTGCCTCTGTCTCCGTCTCTGTCTCTGTCTCGGTCTTTGTATCCGTCTCTGTCTCTGTCTCTGTCTCTGTTTCAGTCTCTGCCTCTGTCTCTGTCTCTGTCTCTGTCTCTGTCTCTGTCTCTGTCTCTGTCTCTGTCTCTGTCTCTGTCTCTGTCTCTGTCTCTGTCTCTGTCTCTGTCTCTGTCTCTGTCTCTGTCTATGTCGCTGTCTCTCCCTCTGTGTCTGTCTCCGTATCAGCCTCTGTCTCTGTCTCTGTGTCTACCTCTGCCTCTGACTCTGTCGCTGTCCCTGTCTATGTCACTGTCTCTGTCTCTGTCTCTGTCTCCGTCTGCGTCTCTGTCTCTGTCTCCGTCTCTGTCTCTGTCTCTGGCTCTCTCTCTGTCTCTGTCTCTGTCTCTGTCTGTGTCTCTGTCTCTGTCTCCGTCTCTGTCTCTGCGGCTGTATCTGTCTCTGTCTCTGTCTCTGTTTCTGTCTCAGTCTCTGTCTCTGTCTCTGTCTCTGTCTCTGTCTCTGTCTCTGTCTCTGTCTCTGTCTCTGTCTCTGTCTCTGTCTCTGTCTCTGTCTCTGTCTTTGTCTCTGTCTCTGTCTATGTCGCTGTCTCTCCCTCTGTGTCTGTCTCCGTATCATCCTCTGTCTCTGTCTCTGTGTCTACCTCTGCCTCTGACTCTGTCGCTGTCCCTGTCTATGTCTCTGTCTCTGTCTCTGTCTCTGTCTCCGTCTGCGTCTCTGTCTCTGTCTCCGTCTCTGTCTCTGTCTCTGGCTCTCTCTCTGTCTCTGTCTCTGTCTCTGTCTGTGTCTCTGTCTCTGTCTCCGTCTCTGTCTCTGCGGCTGTATCTGTCTCTGTCTCTGTCTCTGTTTCTGTCTCAGTCTCTGTCTCTGTCTCTGTCTCTGTCTCTGTCTCTGTCTCTGTCTCTGTCTCTGTCTCTGTCTCTGTCTCTGTCTCTGTCTCTGTCTCTGTCTCTGTCTCTGTCTCTGTCTCTGTCTCTGTCTCTGTCTCTGTCTCTGTCTCTGTCTCTGTCTCTGTCTCTGTCTCTGTCTCTGTCTCTGTCTCTGTCTCTGTCTCTGTCTCTGTCTCTGTCTCTGTCTCTGTCTCTGTCTCTGTCTCTGTCTCTGTCTCTGTCTCTGTCTCTGTCTCTGTCTCTGTTTCTGTCTCTGTCTCTGTCGCTGTCTCTGTCCCTGTCTGTATCTCTGTCTCTGTCTCCGTCCCTGTCTCTGCCTCTACCTCTGCCTCTGTCTCTGTCTCTGTCGCTGTCTCTCCCTCTGTCCCTGTCTCCGTCTCTGTCCCTGGCTCTGTCTCTGCCTCTGTCTCCGTCTCTGTCTCTGTCTCGGTCTTTGTATCCGTCTCTGTCTCTGTCTCTGTCTCTGTTTCTGTCTCTGCCTCTCTCTCTGTCTCTGCCTCTGTCTCTGTCTCTGTCTCTGTCTCTGTCTCCGTCTCTGTCTCTGTCTCTGTCTCTGCCTCTGTCTCTGTCTATGTCGCTGTCTCTCCCTCTGTCTCTGTCTCCGTATCAGCCTCTGTCTCTGTCTCTGTGTCTATCTCTGCCTCTGACTCTGTCGCTGTCCCTGTCTATGTCTCTGTCTCTGTCTCTGTCTCCGTCTGCGTCTCTGTCTCTGTCTCTGTCTCTGTCTCTGTCTCTGTCTCTGTCTCTGTCTCTGTCTCTGTCTCTGTCTCTGTCTCTGTCTCTGTCTCTGTCTCTGTCTCTGTCTCTGTCTCTGTCTCTGTCTCTGTCTATGTCGCTGTCTCTCCCTCTGTGTCTGTCTCCGTATCAGCCTCTGCCTCTGTCTCTGTCTCTGTCGCTGTCTCTCCCTCTGTCCCTGTCTCCGTCTCCGTCTCTGGCTCTGTCTCTGCCTCTGTCTCCGTCCCTGTCTCTGTCTCGGTCTTTGTCTCCGACTCTGTCTCCGTCTCTGGCTCTGTCTCTGCCTCTGTCTCCGTCTCTGTCTCTGTCTCGGTCTTTGTCTCCGTCTTTGTCGCTGTCTCTGTCTCTGTCTCTGTCTCTGTCTCTGTCTCTGTCTCTGTCTCTGTCTCTGTCTCTGTCTCTGTCTCTGTCTCTGTCTCTGTCTCTGTCTCTGTCTCTGTCTCTGTCTCTGTCTCTGTCTCTGTCTCTGTCTCCGTCTCTGTCTCTGTCTCTGTCTCTGTCTCTGTCTCTGTCTCTGTCTCTGTCCCTGTCCCTGTCTCTGTCTCTGTCTCTGTCTCTGCGTGCTGTCTCTGTCACTGTCTCTGCCTCTGTCTCTGCCCCGTCCCTCTCCCTGGCCCTGTCGCTGTCTCTGTCTCTGTCTCTGTCTATGCATCTGTCTCTGGATCTGTCTCCGTCTCTGTCTCTGACTCTGTCTCTGTTTCTGTCTCTGTCTCTGTCTGTGTCTCTTTCTCTGTCTCTGTCTCTGTCTCTGTCTCTGTTTCTGTCTCTGTCTCTGTCTGTGTCTCTTTCTCTGTCTCTGTCTCTGTCTCTGTCTCTGTCTCTGTTTCTGTCTCTGTCTCTGTCTCTGTCTCTGTCTCTGTCCCTGTCTCTGTCTCTGTCTCTGTCTCTGTCTCTGTCTCTGTGTGCTGTCTCTGTCTCTGTCTCTGCCTCTGTCTCTGCCCCGTCCCTCTCCCTGGCCCTGTCGCTGTCTCTGTCTCTGTCTCTGTCTATGCATCTGTCTCTGGATCTGTCTCCGTCTCTGTCTCTGACTCTGTCTCTGTTTCTGTCTCTGTCTCTGTCTGTGTCTCTTTCTCTGTCTCTGTCTCTGTCTCTGTCTCTGTCTCTGTTTCTGTCTCTGTCTCGGTCTCTGTCTCTGTTTCTGTCTCTGTCTCTGTCTCTGTCTCTGTCTCTGTCTCTGTCTCTGTCTCTGTCTCTGTCTCTGTGTGCTGTGTCTGTCTCTGTCTGTGCCTCTGTCTCTGCCCCGTCCCTCTCCCTGGCCCTGTCGCTGTCTCTGTCTCTGTCTCTGTCTATGCATCTGTCTCTGTCTCTGTTTCTGTCTCTGTCTCGGTCTCTGTCCCTGTTTCTGTCTCTGTCTCTGTCTCTGTCTGTGTCTCTGCTTCTGTCTCGGTCTTTGTCTCCGTCTCTGTCTCTGTCTCTGTATCTGTATTTGTCTCTGTCTCTGTCTCAGTCTCTGTCGCTGTCTCTCTCTCTGTCCCTGTCTCTGTCACTGTCTCTGTCTCTGTATCTGTCTCTGTCTCTGTCTCTGTCTCTCCCTCTGTCCCTGTCTCCGTGTCTGTCCCTGGCTCTGTCTCTGCCTCTCTCTCCGTCTCTGCCTCTGTCTCAGTCTTTGTCTCCGTCTCTGCCTCTGTCTCTGTCTCTCTCTCTGTCTCTGTCTCTGTCTCTGTCTCTGCCTCTGTCTCTGTCTCTGCCTCTCTCTCTGTCTCTGTCGCTGTCGCTCTCTCTGTCCCTGTCTCCGCCTCTGTCCCTGGCTCTGTCCCTGCCTCTGTCTCCGTCTCTGTCTCTATCTCTGTCTCTGCCTCTGTCTCTGCCTCTGTCTCGGTCTTTGTCTCCGTCTCTGTCTCTGCCTCTGTCTCTGTCTCTGTCTCTGTCTCTCTCTCTGTCTCTGTCTCTGTCTCTGTCTCTGTCTCTGTCTCTATCTCCGTCTCTGTCTCTGTCTCTGTCTCTGCCTCTGTCTCTGTCTCTGTCTCTGTCTGTGCCTCTGTCTCTGTCTCTGCCTCTGCCTCTGCCTCTGTCTCTGTCTCTGTCGCAGTCTCTCCCTCTGTCCCTGTCTCCGTCTGTGTCCCTGGCTCTGTCTCTGCCTCTGTCTCCGTCTCTGTCTCTGTCTCGGTCTTTGTCTCTGTCTCTGTCTCTGTCTCTGTCTCTGCCTCTGTCTCAGTCTTTGTCTCCGTCTCTGTCTCTGTCTCTGTCTCTCTCTCTGTTTCTGTCTCTGTCTCTGTCTCTGCCTCTGTCTCTGTCTCTGTCTCTGTCTCTGTCTCTGTCTCCGTCTCTGTCTCTGTCCCTGTCTCTGTCGCTGTCTCTCCCTCTGTCTCTGTCTCTGTCTCTGTCCCTGGCTCTGTCTCTGCCTCCGTCTCCGTCTCTGACTCTGTCTCTGTCTCTATCTCCGTCTTTGTCTCTGTCTCAGCCTCTGTGTCTGTCTCTGTCGCTGTCTCTGTCTCTGCCTCTGCTTCTGCCTCTCTCTCTGTCTCTGTCGCTGTCTCTCTCTCTGTCCCTGTCTCCGTCTCTGTCGCTGCCTCTGTCTCTGTCGCTGTCTCTCCCTCTGTCCCTGTCTCCGTCTCTGTCCCTGGCTCTGTCTCTGCCTCTCTCTCCGTCTCTGCCTCTGTCTCGGTATTTGTCTCCGGCTCTGTCTCTGTCTCTGTCTCTCTCTCTGTCTCTGTCTCTGT
>CAMAOD020000020.1:0-95000 GCA_945859595.2 Megachile willughbiella | reverse complement strand
GTCTCTGTCTCTGTCTCTGTCTCAGTCTCTGTCTCTGTCTCTGGCTCTGTCTCTGCCTCTGTCTCCGTCTCTGTCTCTGTCTCGGTCTTTGTCTCCGTCTCTGTCGCTGTCTCTGTCTCTGTCTTTGTCTCTGTCTCTGTCTCTGTCTCTGTCTCTGTCTCTGTCTCTGTCTCTGTCTCTGTCTCTGTCTCTGTCTCTGTCTCTGTCTCTGTCTCTGTCTCTGTCTCCGTCTCTGTCTCTGTCTCTGTCTCTGTCTCTGTCTCTGTCTCTGTCCCTGTCTCTGTCTCTGTCTCTGTCTCTGTCTCTGTGTGCTGTCTCTGTCTCTGTCTGTGCCTCTGTCTCTGCCCCGTCCCTCTCCCTGGCCCTGTCGCTGTCTCTGTCTCTGTCTCTGTCTATGCATCTGCCTCTGGATCTGTCTCCGTCTCTGTCTCTGACTCTGTCTCTGTTTCTGTCTCTGTCTCTGTCTGTGTCTCTTTCTCTGTCTCTGTCTCTGTCTCTGTCTCTGTTTCTGTCTCTGTCTCGGTCTCTGTCTCTGTTTCTGTCTCTGTCTCTGTCTCTGTCTCTGTCTCTGTCTCTGTCTCTGTCTCTGTCTCTGTGTGCTGTGTCTGTCTCTGTCTGTGCCTCTGTCTCTGCCCCGTCCCTCTCCCTGGCCCTGTCGCTGTCTCTGTCTCTGTCTCTGTCTATGCATCTGTCTCTGTCTCTGTTTCTGTCTCTCTCTCGGTCTCTGTCTCTGTCTCTGTCTCTGCCTCTGTCTCTGTCTCTGTCTCTGTCTGTGCCTCTGTCTCTGTCTCTGCCTCTGCCTCTGCCTCTGTCTCTGTCTCTGTCGCAGTCTCTCCCTCTGTCCCTGTCTCCGTCTGTGTCCCTGGCTCTGTCTCTGCCTCTGTCTCCGTCTCTGTCTCTGTCTCGGTCTTTGTCTCTGTCTCTGTCTCTGTCTCTGTCTCTGTCTCTGTCTCTGTCTCTGTCTCTGTCTCTGTCTCTGTCTCTGTCTCTGTCTCTGTCTCTGTCTCTGTCTCCGTCTCTGTCTCTGTCTCTGTCTCTGTCTCTGTCTCTGCCTCCGTCTCTGTCTCTGTCTCTGTCGCTGTCTCTCCCTCTGCCTCTGTCTCCGTCTCTGTCTCTGCCTCTGTCTCTGTCTCTGACTCTGTCTCTGTCTCTGTCTCCGTCTCTGTCTCTGTCTCTGTCTCTGTCGCTGTCTCTCCCTCTGTCTCTGTCTCTGTCTCTGTCTCTGTCTCTGTCTCTGTCTCCGTCTCTGTCTCTGTCTCTGTCTCTGTCGCTGTCTCTCCCTCTGTCTCTGTCTCTGTCTCTGTCCCTGGCTCTGTCTCAGCCTCCGTCTCCGTCTCTGACTCTGTCTCTGTCTCTATCTCCGTCTTTGTCTCTGTCTCTGTCTCTGTCTCTGTGTCTGTCTCTGTATCTGTCTCTGTCTCTGCCTCTGCTTCTGCCTCTCTCTCTGTCTCTGTCGCTGTCTCTCTCTCTGTCCCTGTCTCCGTCTCTGTCCCTGGCTCTGCCTCTGCCTCTGTCTCCGTCTCTGTCTCTATCTCTGTCTCTGCCTCTGTCTCTGTCTCCGTCTTTGCCTCTGTCTCTGTCTCTGTGTCCGTCTCTGTCTCTGTCTCTGTCTCTGCCTCTGCTTCTGCCTCTCTCTCTGTCTCTGTCGCTGTCTCTCTCTCTGTCCCTGTCTCCGTCTCTGTCCCTGGCTCTGTCTCTGCCTCTGTCTCCGTCTCTGTCTCTATCTCTGTCTCTGTCTCTGTCGCTCTCTCTCCCTCTGTCTCTGTCTCTGTCTCTGTCCCTGGCTCTGTATCTGCCTCTGTCTCTGTCTGTGCCTCTGTCTCTGCCCCGTCCCTCTCCCTGGCCCTGTCGCTGTCTCTGTCTCTGTCTCTGTCTATGCATCTGCCTCTGGATCTGTCTCCGTCTCTGTCTCTGACTCTGTCTCTGTTTCTGTCTCTGTCTCTGTCTGTGTCTCTTTCTCTGTCTCTGTCTCTGTCTCTGTCTCTGTTTCTGTCTCTGTCTCGGTCTCTGTCTCTGTTTCTGTCTCTGTCTCTGTCTCTGTCTCTGTCTCTGTCTCTGTCTCTGTCTCTGTCTCTGTGTGCTGTGTCTGTCTCTGTCTGTGCCTCTGTCTCTGCCCCGTCCCTCTCCCTGGCCCTGTCGCTGTCTCTGTCTCTGTCTCTGTCTATGCATCTGTCTCTGTCTCTGTTTCTGTCTCTCTCTCGGTCTCTGTCTCTGTCTCTGTCTCTGCCTCTGTCTCTGTCTCTGTCTCTGTCTGTGCCTCTGTCTCTGTCTCTGCCTCTGCCTCTGCCTCTGTCTCTGTCTCTGTCGCAGTCTCTCCCTCTGTCCCTGTCTCCGTCTGTGTCCCTGGCTCTGTCTCTGCCTCTGTCTCCGTCTCTGTCTCTGTCTCGGTCTTTGTCTCTGTCTCTGTCTCTGTCTCTGTCTCTGTCTCTGTCTCTGTCTCTGTCTCTGTCTCTGTCTCTGTCTCTGTCTCTGTCTCTGTCTCTGTCTCTGTCTCCGTCTCTGTCTCTGTCTCTGTCTCTGTCTCTGTCTCTGCCTCCGTCTCTGTCTCTGTCTCTGTCGCTGTCTCTCCCTCTGCCTCTGTCTCCGTCTCTGTCTCTGCCTCTGTCTCTGTCTCTGACTCTGTCTCTGTCTCTGTCTCCGTCTCTGTCTCTGTCTCTGTCTCTGTCGCTGTCTCTCCCTCTGTCTCTGTCTCTGTCTCTGTCTCTGTCTCTGTCTCTGTCTCCGTCTCTGTCTCTGTCTCTGTCTCTGTCGCTGTCTCTCCCTCTGTCTCTGTCTCTGTCTCTGTCCCTGGCTCTGTCTCAGCCTCCGTCTCCGTCTCTGACTCTGTCTCTGTCTCTATCTCCGTCTTTGTCTCTGTCTCTGTCTCTGTCTCTGTGTCTGTCTCTGTATCTGTCTCTGTCTCTGCCTCTGCTTCTGCCTCTCTCTCTGTCTCTGTCGCTGTCTCTCTCTCTGTCCCTGTCTCCGTCTCTGTCCCTGGCTCTGCCTCTGCCTCTGTCTCCGTCTCTGTCTCTATCTCTGTCTCTGCCTCTGTCTCTGTCTCCGTCTTTGCCTCTGTCTCTGTCTCTGTGTCCGTCTCTGTCTCTGTCTCTGTCTCTGCCTCTGCTTCTGCCTCTCTCTCTGTCTCTGTCGCTGTCTCTCTCTCTGTCCCTGTCTCCGTCTCTGTCCCTGGCTCTGTCTCTGCCTCTGTCTCCGTCTCTGTCTCTATCTCTGTCTCTGTCTCTGTCGCTCTCTCTCCCTCTGTCTCTGTCTCTGTCTCTGTCCCTGGCTCTGTATCTGCCTCTGTCTCCGTCTCTGACTCTGTCTCTGTCTCTGCCTCTGCCTCTGTCTCTGTCTCTGTCTCTGTCTCTGTCTCTGTCTCTGTCTCTGTCTCTGTCTCTGTCTCTGTCTCTGTCTCTGTCTGTGTCTCTGTCTCTGTCTCTGTCTCTGTCTCTGTCTCAGTCTCTGTCTCTGTCTCTGGCTCTGTCTCTGCCTCTGTCTCCGTCTCTGTCTCTGTCTCGGTCTTTGTCTCCGTCTCTGTCCCTGGCTCTGTCTCTGCCTCTGTCTCCGTCTCTGTCTCTATCTCTGTCTCTGTCTCTGTCTCTGTCTCTGTCTCTGTCTCTATCTCTGTCTCTGTCTCTGTCTCTGTCTCTGTCTCTGTCTCTGTCTCTGTCTCTGTCTCTGTCTCTGTCTCTGTCTCTGTCCCTGTCTCTGTCTCTGTCTCTGTCTCTGTCTCTGTCTCTGTCTCTGTCTCTGTCTCTGTCTCTGTCTCTGTCTCTGTCTCTGTCTCTGTCTCTGTCTCTGTCTCTGTCTCTGTCTCTGTCTCTGTCTCTGTCTCTGTCTCTGTCTCTGTCTCTGTCTCTGTCTCTGTCTCTGTCTCTGTCTCTGTCTCTGTCTCAGTCTCTGCCTCCGTCTCTGTCTCTGTCTCTGTCGCTGTCTCTCCCTCTGCCTCTGTCTCCGTCTCTGTCTCTGTCTCTGTCTCTGTCTCTGTCTCTGTCTCTGTCTCTGTCTCTGTCTCTGTCTCTGTCTCTGTCTCGGTCTTTGTCTCCGACTCTGTCTCTGTCTCTGTCTCTGTCTCTGTCTCTGTCTCTGTCTCTGTCTCTGTCTCTGTCTCTGTCTCTGTCTCTGTCTCTGCCTCTGTCTCTGTCTCTGTCTCTGTCTCTGTCTCTGTCTCTGTCTCTGTCTCTGTTTCTGTCTCTGTCTCTGTTTCTGTCTCTGTCTCTGTCTCTGTCTGTGTCTCTGTCTCTGTCTCTGTCTCTGTCTCTGTCTCAGTCTCTGTCTCTGTCTCTGGCTCTGTCTCTGCCTCTGTCTCCGTCTCTGTCTCTGTCTCGGTCTTTGTCTCCGTCTCTGTCGCTGTCTCTGTCTCTGTCTTTGTCTCTGTCTCTGTCTCTGTCTCTGTCTCTGTCTCTGTCTCTGTCTCTGTCTCTGTCTCTGTCTCTGTCTCTGTCTCTGTCTCTGTCTCTGTCTCTGTCTCCGTCTCTGTCTCTGTCTCTGTCTCTGTCTCTGTCTCTGTCTCTGTCCCTGTCTCTGTCTCTGTCTCTGTCTCTGTCTCTGTGTGCTGTCTCTGTCTCTGTCTGTGCCTCTGTCTCTGCCCCGTCCCTCTCCCTGGCCCTGTCGCTGTCTCTGTCTCTGTCTCTGTCTATGCATCTGCCTCTGGATCTGTCTCCGTCTCTGTCTCTGACTCTGTCTCTGTTTCTGTCTCTGTCTCTGTCTGTGTCTCTTTCTCTGTCTCTGTCTCTGTCTCTGTCTCTGTTTCTGTCTCTGTCTCGGTCTCTGTCTCTGTTTCTGTCTCTGTCTCTGTCTCTGTCTCTGTCTCTGTCTCTGTCTCTGTCTCTGTCTCTGTGTGCTGTGTCTGTCTCTGTCTGTGCCTCTGTCTCTGCCCCGTCCCTCTCCCTGGCCCTGTCGCTGTCTCTGTCTCTGTCTCTGTCTATGCATCTGTCTCTGTCTCTGTTTCTGTCTCTCTCTCGGTCTCTGTCTCTGTCTCTGTCTCTGCCTCTGTCTCTGTCTCTGTCTCTGTCTGTGCCTCTGTCTCTGTCTCTGCCTCTGCCTCTGCCTCTGTCTCTGTCTCTGTCGCAGTCTCTCCCTCTGTCCCTGTCTCCGTCTGTGTCCCTGGCTCTGTCTCTGCCTCTGTCTCCGTCTCTGTCTCTGTCTCGGTCTTTGTCTCTGTCTCTGTCTCTGTCTCTGTCTCTGTCTCTGTCTCTGTCTCTGTCTCTGTCTCTGTCTCTGTCTCTGTCTCTGTCTCTGTCTCTGTCTCCGTCTCTGTCTCTGTCTCTGTCTCTGTCTCTGTCTCTGCCTCCGTCTCTGTCTCTGTCTCTGTCGCTGTCTCTCCCTCTGCCTCTGTCTCCGTCTCTGTCTCTGCCTCTGTCTCTGTCTCTGACTCTGTCTCTGTCTCTGTCTCCGTCTCTGTCTCTGTCTCTGTCTCTGTCGCTGTCTCTCCCTCTGTCTCTGTCTCTGTCTCTGTCTCTGTCTCTGTCTCTGTCTCTGTCTCCGTCTCTGTCTCTGTCTCTGTCTCTGTCGCTGTCTCTCCCTCTGTCTCTGTCTCTGTCTCTGTCCCTGGCTCTGTCTCAGCCTCCGTCTCCGTCTCTGACTCTGTCTCTGTCTCTATCTCCGTCTTTGTCTCTGTCTCTGTCTCTGTCTCTGTGTCTGTCTCTGTATCTGTCTCTGTCTCTGCCTCTGCTTCTGCCTCTCTCTCTGTCTCTGTCGCTGTCTCTCTCTCTGTCCCTGTCTCCGTCTCTGTCCCTGGCTCTGCCTCTGCCTCTGTCTCCGTCTCTGTCTCTATCTCTGTCTCTGCCTCTGTCTCTGTCTCCGTCTTTGCCTCTGTCTCTGTCTCTGTGTCCGTCTCTGTCTCTGTCTCTGTCTCTGCCTCTGCTTCTGCCTCTCTCTCTGTCTCTGTCGCTGTCTCTCTCTCTGTCCCTGTCTCCGTCTCTGTCCCTGGCTCTGTCTCTGCCTCTGTCTCCGTCTCTGTCTCTATCTCTGTCTCTGTCTCTGTCGCTCTCTCTCCCTCTGTCTCTGTCTCTGTCTCTGTCCCTGGCTCTGTATCTGCCTCTGTCTCCGTCTCTGACTCTGTCTCTGTCTCTGCCTCTGCCTCTGTCTCTGTCTCTGTCTCTGTCTCTGTCTCTGTCTCTGTCTCTGTCTCTGTCTCTGTCTCTGTCTCTGTCTCTGTCTCTGTCTCTGTCTCTGTCTCTGTCTCTGTCTCTGTCTCTGCCTCCGTCTCTGTCTCTGTCTCTGTCGCTGTCTCTCCCTCTGCCTCTGTCTCCGTCTCTGTCTCTGTCTCTGTCTCTGTCTCTGTCTCTGTCTCTGTCTCTGTCTCTGTCTCTGTCTCTGTCTCTGTCTCGGTCTTTGTCTCCGACTCTGTCTCTGTCTCTGTCTCTGTCTCTGTCTCTGTCTCTGTCTCTGTCTCTGTCTCTGTCTCTGTCTCTGTCTCTGTCTCTGCCTCTGTCTCTGTCTCTGTCTCTGTCTCTGTCTCTGTCTCTGTCTCTGTCTCTGTCTCTGTTTCTGTCTCTGTCTCTGTCTCTGTCTCTGTCTCTGTTTCTGTCTCTGTCTCTGTCTCTGTCTCTGTCTGTGTCTCTGTCTCTGTCTCTGTCTCTGTCTCTGTCTCAGTCTCTGTCTCTGTCTCTGGCTCTGTCTCTGCCTCTGTCTCCGTCTCTGTCTCTGTCTCGGTCTTTGTCTCCGTCTCTGTCGCTGTCTCTGTCTCTGTCTTTGTCTCTGTCTCTGTCTCTGTCTCTGTCTCTGTCTCTGTCTCTGTCTCTGTCTCTGTCTCTGTCTCTGTCTCTGTCTCTGTCTCTGTCTCTGTCTCTGTCTCCGTCTCTGTCTCTGTCTCTGTCTCTGTCTCTGTCTCTGTCTCTGTCCCTGTCTCTGTCTCTGTCTCTGTCTCTGTCTCTGTGTGCTGTCTCTGTCTCTGTCTGTGCCTCTGTCTCTGCCCCGTCCCTCTCCCTGGCCCTGTCGCTGTCTCTGTCTCTGTCTCTGTCTATGCATCTGTCTCTGGATCTGTCTCCGTCTCTGTCTCTGACTCTGTCTCTGTTTCTGTCTCTGTCTCTGTCTGTGTCTCTTTCTCTGTCTCTGTCTCTGTCTCTGTCTCTGTTTCTGTCTCTGTCTCGGTCTCTGTCTCTGTTTCTGTCTCTGTCTCTGTCTCTGTCTCTGTCTCTGTCTCTGTCTCTGTCTCTGTCTCTGTGTGCTGTGTCTGTCTCTGTCTGTGCCTCTGTCTCTGCCCCGTCCCTCTCCCTGGCCCTGTCGCTGTCTCTGTCTCTGTCTCTGTCTATGCATCTGTCTCTGTCTCTGTTTCTGTCTCTCTCTCGGTCTCTGTCTCTGTCTCTGTCTCTGTCTCTGTCTCTGTCTCTGTCTGTGCCTCTGTCTCTGTCTCTGCCTCTGCCTCTGCCTCTGTCTCTGTCTCTGTCGCAGTCTCTCCCTCTGTCCCTGTCTCCGTCTGTGTCCCTGGCTCTGTCTCTGCCTCTGTCTCCGTCTCTGTCTCTGTCTCGGTCTTTGTCTCTGTCTCTGTCTCTGTCTCTGTCTCTGTCTCTGTCTCTGTCTCTGTCTCTGTCTCTGTCTCTGTCTCTGTCTCTGTCTCTGTCTCTGTCTCTGTCTCTGTCTCTGTCTCTGTCTCCGTCTCTGTCTCTGTCTCTGTCTCTGTCTCTGTCTCTGTCTCTGCCTCCGTCTCTGTCTC
Source organism: Megachile willughbiella (assembly GCA_945859595.2). Classification (NCBI taxonomy): domain Eukaryota; kingdom Metazoa; phylum Arthropoda; class Insecta; order Hymenoptera; family Megachilidae; genus Megachile; species Megachile willughbiella. The sequence goes on along the minus strand of CAMAOD020000020.1, from coordinate 87,364 downwards.
TGTCTCTGTCGCTGTCTCTCCCTCTGCCTCTGTCTCCGTCTCTGTCTCTGCCTCTGTCTCTGTCTCTGACTCTGTCTCTGTCTCTGTCTCCGTCTCTGTCTCTGTCTCTGTCTCTGTCGCTGTCTCTCCCTCTGCCTCTGTCTCTGTCTCTGTCTCTGTCTCTGTCTCTGTCTCCGTCTCTGTCTCTGTCTCTGTCTCTGTCGCTGTCTCTCCCTCTGTCTCTGTCTCTGTCTCTGTCCCTGGCTCTGTCTCAGCCTCCGTCTCCGTCTCTGACTCTGTCTCTGTCTCTATCTCCGTCTTTGTCTCTGTCTCTGTCTCTGTCTCTGTGTCTGTCTCTGTATCTGTCTCTGTCTCTGCCTCTGCTTCTGCCTCTCTCTCTGTCTCTGTCGCTGTCTCTCTCTCTGTCCCTGTCTCCGTCTCTGTCCCTGGCTCTGCCTCTGCCTCTGTCTCCGCCTCTGTCTCTATCTCTGTCTCTGCCTCTGTCTCTGTCTCCGTCTTTGCCTCTGTCTCTGTCTCTGTGTCCGTCTCTGTCTCTGTCTCTGTCTCTGCCTCTGCTTCTGCCTCTCTCTCTGTCTCTGTCGCTGTCTCTCTCTCTGTCCCTGTCTCCGTCTCTGTCCCTGGCTCTGTCTCTGCCTCTGTCTCCGTCTCTGTCTCTATCTCTGTCTCTGTCTCTGTCGCTCTCTCTCCCTCTGTCTCTGTCTCTGTCTCTGTCCCTGGCTCTGTATCTGCCTCTGTCTCCGTCTCTGACTCTGTCTCTGTCTCTATCTCCGTCTCTGCCTCTGTCTCTGCCTCTGCCTCTGTCTCTGTCTCTGTCTCTGTCTCTGTCTGTGCCTCTGTCTCTGTCTCTGCCTCTGCCTCTGCCTCTGCCTCTGCCTCTGTCTCTGTCTCTGTCGCTGTCTCTCCCTCTGTCCCTGTCTCCGTCTGTGTCCCTGGCTCTGTCTCTGCCTCTGTCTCCGTCTCTGTCTCTGTCTCGGTCTTTGTCTCCGTCTCTGTCTCTGTCTCTGTCTCTCTCTCTGTCTCTGTCTCTGTCTGTGTCTCTGTCCCTGGCTCTGTCTCTGCCTCTCTCTCCGTCTCTGCCTCTGTTTCAGTCTTTGTCTCCGTCTCTGTCTCTGTCTCTGTCTCTCTCTCTGTCTCTGTCTCTGTCTCTGTCTCTGCCTCTGTCTCTGTCTCTGTCTCTGTCTCTGTCTCCGTCTCTGTCTCTGTCTCTGTCTCTGTCGCTGTCTCTCCCTCTGTCTCTGTCTCTGTCTCTGTCCCTGGCTCTGCCTCTGCTTCTGCCTCTCTCTCTGTCTCTGTCGCTGTCTCTCTCTCTGTCCCTGTCTCCGTCTCTGTCCCTGGCTCTGTCTCTGCCTCTGTCTCTGTCTCTGTCTCTATCTCTGTCTCGGCCTCTGTCTCTGTCTCTCCCTCTGTCCCTGTCTCCGTCTCTGTCCCTGGCTCTGTCTCTGCCTCTGTCTCCGTCTCTGTCTCTGTCTCGGTCTTTGTATCCGTCTCTGTCTCTGTCTATGCATCTGTCTCTGGCTCTGTCTCCGTCTCTGTCTCTGACTCTGTCTCTGTTTCTGTCTCTGTCTCCGTCTGTGTCTCTGTCTCTGTATATGTATTTGTCTCTGTCTCTGTCTCTGTCCCTGTCTCTGTCTCTGTATCAGTCTCTGTCTCTGTCTCTGTCTCTGTCTCTGTCTCTGTCTCTGTCTCTGCCTCTGTCTCTGTCTCTGTCTCTGTCGTTGTCTCTCCCTCTGTCTCTGTCTCCGGCTCTGTCCCTGGCTCTGTCTCTGCCTCTGTCTCCATCTCTGTCTCTGTCTCGGTCTTTGTCTCCGTCTCTGTCTCTGTCTCTGTCTCTGTCTCTGTCTCTGTCTCTGTCTCTGCCTCTGTCTCTGTCCCCGTATCTGTCTCTGTCTCTGCCCCGTCCCTCTCCCTGGCCCTGTCGCTGTCACTGTCTCTGTCTCCGTCTCTGTCTCTGCCTCTGACTCTGTCTCTGTCTCTGTCGCTTCCTCTCCCTCTGTCCCTGTCTCCGTCTCTGTCCCTGGCTCTGTCTCTGCCTCTGTCTCCGTCTCTGTCTCTGTCTCGGTCTTTGTCTCCGTCTCTGTCTCTGTCTCTGTCTCTGTCTCTGTCTCTGCCTCTGCCTCTGCCTCTGTCTCTGTCCCCGTATCTGTCTCTGTCTCTGCCCCGTCCCTCTCCCTGGCCCTGTCGCTGTCTCTGTCTCTGTCTCCGTCTCTGTCTCTGTCTCTGTCTCTGTCTCTGCCTCTGTCTCTGTCTCTGTCTCTGTCGCTGTCTCTCCCTCTGTCTCTGTCTCCGTCTCTGTCCCTGAGTCTGTCTCTGCCTCTGTCTCCGTCTCCGTCTCCGTCTCTGTCTCTGTCTCTGTCTCTGTCTCTGTCTATGTCGCTGTCTCTCCCTCTGTCTCTGTCTCCGTATCAGCCTCTGTCTCTGTCTCTGTGTCTATCTCTGCCTCTGACTCTGTCGCTGTCCCTGTCTATGTCTCTGTCTCTGTCTCTGTCTCCGTCTGCGTCTCTGTCTCTGTCTCCGTCTCTGTCTCTGTCTCTGGCTCTCTCTCTGTCTCTGTCTCTGTCTGTGTCTCTGTCTCTGTCTCCGTCTCTGTCTCTGCCGCTGTCTCTGTCTCTGTCTCTGTCTCTGTTTCTGTCTCTGTCTCTGTATATGTGTTTGTCTCTGTCTCTGTCTCTGTCTCTGTCTCTGTCTCTGTATCAGTCTCTGTCTCTGTCTCTGTCTCTGTCTCTGTCTCTGTCTCTGTCTCTGTCTCTGCCTCTGTCTCTGTCGCTGTCTCTGTCTCTGTCTCTGCCCCGTCCCTCTCCCTGGCCCTGTCGCTGTCTCTGTCTCTGTCTCTGTCTCTGTCTCTGTCTCTGTCTCTGCCTCTGTCTCTGTTTCTGTCTCTGTCGCTGTCTCTCCCTCCGACTCTGTCTCTGGCTCTGTCTCTGCCTCTGTCTCCGTCTCTGTCTCTGTCTCGGTCTTTGTCTCCGTCTCTGTCTCTGTCTCTGTCTCCGTCTCTGTCTCTGTCTCTGTCTCTGTCTCTATCCCCGTATCTGTCTCTGTCTCTGTTTCTGTCTCTGCCTCTGTCTCTGTCTCTGCCTCTGTCTCTGCCCCGTCCCTCTCCCTGGACCTGTCGCTGTCTCTGTCTCTGTCTCTGTCTATGCATCTGACTCTGTCTCTGTCTCCGTCTCTGTCTCTGTCTCGGTCTTTGTATCCGTCTCTGTCTCTGTCTCTGTCTCTGTCTATGTCGCTGTCTCTCCCTCTGTCTCTGTCTCTGTCTCTGTGTCTATCTCTGCCTCTGACTCTGTCGCTGTCCCTGTCTATGTCTCTGTCGCTGTCTCTGTCTCTGTCTGTATCTCTGTCTCTGTCTCCGTCCCTGTCTCTGCCTCTGCCTCTGCCTCCGTCTCTGTCTCTGTCGCTGTCTCTCCCTCTGTCCCTGTCTCCGTCTCTGTCCCTGGCTCTGTCTCTGCCTCTGTCTCCGTCTCTGTCTCTGTCTCGGTCTTTGTATCCGTCTCTGTCTCTGTCTCTGTCTCTGTTTCAGTCTCTGCCTCTGTCTCTGTCCCTGCCTCTGTCGCTGTCTCTTCCTCTGTTTCTGTCTCCGTCTCTGTCCCTGGCTCTGTCTCTGCCTCTGTCTCTGTTTCTGTCTCTGTCTCTGTCTCTGTCTGTGTCTCTGCTTCTCCCTCGGTCTTTGTCTCCGTCTCTGTCTCTGTCTCTGTATCTGTATTTGTCTCTGTCTCTGACTCTGTCTCTGTCTCTGTCTCTGTCTCTGTCTCTGTCTCTGTCTCTGTCTGCGTCTCTGTCTCTGGCTCCGTCTCTGTCTCTGTCTCTGGCTCTCTCTCTGTCTCTGTCTCTGTCTGTGTCTCTGTTTCTGTCTCTGTCTCTGTATGTGTCTCTGTCTCTGTGTCCGTCTCTGTCTCTGTCTCTGTCTCTGTCTCTGCCTCTGCTTCTGCCTCTCTCTCTGTCTCTGTCGCTGTCTCTCTCTCTGTCCCTGTCTCCGTCTCTGTCCCTGGCTCTGTCTCTGCCTCTGTCTCCGTCTCTGTCTCTATCTCTGTCTCGGCCTCTGTCTCTGTCTCTGTCTCTGTCTCTGCCTCTGTCTCTGTCTCTGTCTCTGTCGCTGTCTCTCCCTCTGTCTCTGTCTCCGTCTCTGTCCCTGAGTCTGTCTCTGCCTCTGTCTCCGTCTCCGTCTCTGTCTCTGTCTCTGTCTCTGTCTCTGTCTATGTCGCTGTCTCTCCCTCTGTCTCTGTCTCTGTCTCTGTGTCTATCTCTGCCTCTGACTCTGTCGCTGTCCCTGTCTATGTCTCTGTCTCTGTCTCTGTCTCCGTCTGCGTCTCTGTCTCTGTCTCCGTCTCTGTCTCTGTCTCTGGCTCTCTCTCTGTCTCTGTCTCTGTCTGTGTCTCTGTCTCTGTCTCCGTCTCTGTCTCTGCCGCTGTCTCTGTCTCTGTCTCTGTCTCTGTTTCTGTCTCTGTCTCTGTCTCTGTATATGTGTTTGTCTCTGTCTCTGTCTCTGTCTTTGTCTCTGTCTCTGTATCAGTCTCTGTCTCTGTCTCTGTCTCTGTCTCTGTCTCTGTCTCTGTCTCTGTCTCTGTCTCTGTCTCTGTCTCTGTCTCTGTCTCTGTCTCTGTCTCTGTCTCTGTCTCTGTCTCTGTCTCTGTCTCTGTCTCTGTCTCTGTCTCTGTGTCTATCTCTGCATCTGACTCTGTCGCTGTCCCTGTCTATGTCTCTGTCTCTGTCTCTGTCTCCGTCTGCGTCTCTGTCTCTGTCTCCGTCTCTGTCTCTGTCTCTGGCTCTCTCTCTGTCTCTGTCTCTGTCTGTGTCTCTGTCTCTGTCTCCGTCTCTGTCTCTGCCGCTGTCTCTGTCTCTGTCTCTGTCTCTGTTTCTGTCTCTGTCTCCGTCTCTGTCTCTGCCGCTGTCTCTGTCTCTGTCTCTGTCTCTGTTTCTGTCTCTGTCTCTGTCTCTGCATATGTGTTTGTCTCTGTCTCTGTCTCTGTCTCTGTCTCTGTCTCTGTATCGGTCTTTGTCTCCGTCTCTGTCTCTGTCCCTGTCTCCGTCTCTGTCTCTGTCTCTGTCTCTGTCTCTGTCTCTGTCTCTCTCTCTGTCTCTGTCTCTGTCTGTGTCTCTGTCCCTGGTTCTGTCTCTGCCTCTCTCTCCGTCTCTGCCTCTGTCTCAGTCTTTGTCTCCGTCTCTGTCTCTGTCTCTGTCTCTCTCTCTGTCTCTGTCTCTGTCTCTGTCTCTGCCTCTGTCTCTGTCTCTGTCTCTGTCTCTGTCTCCGTCTCTGTCTCTGTCTCTGTCTCTGTCGCTGTCTCTCCCTCTGTCTCTGTCTCTGTCTCTGTCCCTGGCTCTGTCTCTGCCTCCGTCTCCGTCTCTGACTCTGTCTCTGTCTCTATCTCCGTCTTTGTCTCTGTCTCTGTCTCTGTCGCTGTCTCTCCCTCTGTCTCTGTCTCTGTCTCTGTCCCTGGCTCTGTCTCTGCCTCCGTCTCCGTCTCTGACTCTGTCTCTGTCTCTATCTCCGTCTTTGTCTCTGTCTCAGCCTCTGTGTCTGTCTCTGTCGCTGTCTCTGTCTCTGCCTCTGCTTCTGCCTCTCTCTCTGTCTCTGTCGCTGTCTCTCTCTCTGTCCCTGTCTCCGTCTCTGTCTCTGCCTCTGTCTCTGTCGCTGTCTCTCCCTCTGTCCCTGTCTCCGTGTCTGTCCCTGGCTCTGTCTCTGCCTCTCTCTCCGTCTCTGCCTCTGTCTCGGTATTTGTCTCCGGCTCTGTCTCTGTCTCTGTCTCTCTCTCTGTCTCTGTCTCTGTCTCTGTCTCTGCCTCTGTCTCTGTCTCTGACTCTGTCTCTGTCTCTGTCTCCGTCTCTGTCTCTGTCTCTGTCTCTGTCGCTGTCTCTCCCTCTGTCCCTGTCTCTGTCTCTGTCTCTGTCTCTGTCTCTGTCTCTGTCTCCGTCTCTGTCTCTGTCTCTGTCTCTGTCGCTGTCTCTCCCTCTGTCTCTGTCTCTGTCTCTGTCCCTGGCTCTGTCTCAGCCTCCGTCTCCGTCTCTGTCTCTGTCTCGGTCTTTGTCTCCGTCTCTGTCTCTGTCTCTGTCTCTCTCTCTGTCTCTGTCTCTGTCTGTGTCTCTGTCCCTGGCTCTGTCTCTGCCTCCGTCTCCGTCTCTGACTCTGTCTCTGTCTCTATCTCCGTCTTTGTCTCTGTCTCAGCCTCTGTGTCTGTCTCTGTCGCTGTCTCTGTCTCTGCCTCTGCTTCTGCCTCTCTCTCTGTCTCTGTCGCTGTCTCTCTCTCTGTCCCTGTCTCCGTCTCTGTCCCTGGCTCTGCCTCTGCTTCTGCCTCTCTCTCTGTCTCTGTCGCTGTCTCTCTCTCTGTCCCTGTCTCCGTCTCTGTCCCTGCCTCTGTCTCTGCCTCTGTCTCCGTCTCTGTCTCTATCTCTGTCTCGGCCTCTGTCTCTGTCTCTCCCTCTGTCCCCGTCTCCGTCTCTGTCCCTGGCTCTGTCTCTGCCTCTGTCTCCGTCTCTGTCTCTGTCTCGGTCTTTGTATCCGTCTCTGTCTCTGTCTATGCATCTGTCTCTGGCTCTGTCTCCGTCTCTGTCTCTGACTCTGTCTCTGTTTCTGTCTCTGTCTCCGTCTGTGTCTCTGTCTCTGTATATGTATTTGTCTCTGTCTCTGTCTCTGTCCCTGTCTCTGTCTCTGTATCAGTCTCTGTCTCTGTCTCTGTCTCTGTCTCTGTCTCTGTCTCTGTCTCTGTCTCTGTCTCTGTCTCTGTCTCTGTCTCTGCCTCTGTCTCTGTCTCTGTCTCTGTCGTTGTCTCTCCCTCTGTCTCTGTCTCCGGCTCTGTCCCTGGCTCTGTCTCTGCCTCTGTCTCCATCTCTGTCTCTGTCTCGGTCTTTGTCTCCGTCTCTGTCTCTGTCTCTGTCTCTGTCTCTGTCTCTGTCTCTGCCTCTGTCTCTGTCCCCGTATGTGTCTCTGTCTCTGCCCCGTCCCTCTCCCTGGCCCTGTCGCTGTCTCTGTCTCTGTCTCCGTCTCTGTCTCTGCCTCTGACTCTGTCTCTGTCTCTGTCGCTTCCTCTCCCTCTGTCTCTGTCTCCGTCTCTGTCCCTGGCTCTGTCTCTGCCTCTGTCTCCGTCTCTGTCTCTGTCTCGGTCTTTGTCTCCGTCTCTGTCTCTGTCTCTGTCTCTGTCTCTGTCTCTGCCTCTGCCTCTGCCTCTGTCTCTGTCCCCGTATCTGTCTCTGTCTCTGCCCCGTCCCTCTCCCTGGCCCTGTCGCTGTCCCTGTCTCTGTCTCCGTCTCTGTCTCTGTCTCTGTCTCCGTATCAGCCTCTGTCTCTGTCTCTGTGTCTATCTCTGCCTCTGACTCTGTCGCTGTCCCTGTCTATGTCTATGTCTCTGTCTCTGTCTCTGTCTCCGTCTGCGTCTCTGTCTCTGTCTCCGTCTCTGTCTCTGTCTCTGGCTCTCTCTCTGTCTCTGTCTCTGTCTGTGTCTCTGTCTCTGTCTCCGTCTCTGTCTCTGCCGCTGTCTCTGTCTCTGTCTCTGTCTCTGTTTCTGCCTCTGTCTCTGTCTCAGTATATGTGTTTGTCTCTGTCTCTGTCTCTGTCTCTGTCTCTGTCTCTGTATCAGTCTCTGTCTCTGTCTCTGTCTCTGTCTCTGTCTCTGTCTCTGTCTCTGTCTCTGCCTCTGTCTCTGTCGCTGTCTCTGTCTCTGTCTCTGCCCCGTCCCTCTCCCTGGCCCTGTCGCTGTCTCTGTCTCTGTCTCTGTCTCTGTCTCTGTCTCTGTCTCTGCCTCTGTCTCTGTTTCTGTCTCTGTCGCTGTCTCTCCCTCCGACTCTGTCTCTGGCTCTGTCTCTGCCTCTGTCTCCGTCTCTGTCTCTGTCTCGGTCTTTGTCTCCGTCTCTGTCTCTGTCTCTGTCTCCGTCTCTGTCTCTGTCTCTGTCTCTGTCTCTATCCCCGTATCTGTCTCTGTCTCTGTTTCTGTTTCTGTCTCTGCCTCTGTCTCTGTCTCTGCCTCTGTCTCTGCCCCGTCCCTCTCCCTGGCCCTGTCGCTGTCTCTGTCTCTGTCTCTGTCTATGCATCTGACTCTGTCTCTGTCTCCGTCTCTGTCTCTGTCTCGGTCTTTGTATCCGTCTCTGTCTCTGTCTCTGTCTCTGCCTCTGTTTCTGTCTCTGTCTCTGTCTCTGTCTCTGTCTCTGTGTCTATCTCTGCCTCTGACTCTGTCGCTGTCCCTGTCTATGTCTCTCCCTCTGTCTCTGTCTCCGTCTCTGTCCCTGAGTCTGTCTCTGCCTCTGTCTCCGTCTCCGTCTCTGTCTCTGTCTCTGTCTCTGTCTCCGTCCCTGTCTCTGCCTCTGCCTCTGCCTCCGTCTCTGTCTCTGTCGCTGTCTCTCCCTCTGTCCCTGTCTCCGTCTCTGTCCCTGAGTCTGTCTCTGCCTCTGTCTCCGTCTCCGTCTCTGCCTCTGCCTCCGTCTCCGTCTCTGTCTCTGTCTCTGTCTCTGTCTCCGTCCCTGTCTCTGCCTCTGCCTCTGCCTCCGTCTCTGTCTCTGTCGCTGTCTCTCCCTCTGTCTCTGTCTCTGTCTCTGTGTCTATCTCTGCCTCTGACTCTGTCGCTGTCCCTGTCTATGTCTCTGTCGCTGTCTCTGTCTCTGTCTGTATCTCTGTCTCTGTCTCCGTCCCTGTCTCTGCCTCTGCCTCTGCCTCCGTCTCTGTCTCTGTCGCTGTCTCTCCCCCTGTCCCTGTCTCCGTCTCTGTCCCTGGCTCTGTCTCTGCCTCTGTCTCCGTCTCTGTCTCTGTCTCGGTCTTTGTCTCCGTCTCTGTCTCTGTCTCTGTATCTGTATTTGTCTCTGTCTCTGACTCTGTCTCTGTCTCTGTCTCTGTCTCTGTCTCTGTCTCTGTCTCTGTCTCTGTCTGCGTCTCTGTCTCTGGCTCCGTCTCTGTCTCTGTCTCTGGCTCTCTCTCTGTCTCTGTCTCTGTCTGTGTCTCTGTTTCTGTCTCTGTCTCTGTCTCTGTCTGTGTCTCTGTCTCTGTGTCCGTCTCTGTCTCTGTCTCTGTCTCTGTCTCTGCCTCTGCTTCTGCCTCTCTCTCTGTCTCTGTCGCTGTCTCTCTCTCTGTCCCTGTCTCCGTCTCTGTCCCTGGCTCTGTCTCTGCCTCTGTCTCCGTCTCTGTCTCTATCTCTGTCTCGGCCTCTGTCTCTGTCTCTGTCTCTGTCTCTGCCTCTGTCTCTGTCTCTGTCTCTGTCGCTGTCTCTCCCTCTGTCTCTGGCTCTCTCTCTGTCTCTGTCTCTGTCTGTGTCTCTGTCTCTGTCTCCGTCTCTGTCTCTGTCTCTGTCTCTGTCCCTGGCTCTGCCTCTGCTTCTGCCTCTCTCTCTGTCTCTGTCGCTGTCTCTCTCTCTGTCCCTGTCTCCGTCTCTGTCCCTGGCTCTGTCTCTGCCTCTGTCTCTGTCTCTGTCTCTATCTCTGTCTCGGCCTCTGTCTCTGTCTCTCCCTCTGTCCCTGTCTCCGTCTCTGTCCCTGGCTCTGTCTCTGCCTCTGTCTCCGTCTCTGTCTCTGTCTCGGTCTTTGTATCCGTCTCTGTCTCTGTCTATGCATCTGTCTCTGGCTCTGTCTCCGTCTCTGTCTCTGACTCTGTCTCTGTTTCTGTCTCTGTCTCCGTCTGTGTCTCTGTCTCTGTATATGTATTTGTCTCTGTCTCTGTCTCTGTCCCTGTCTCTGTCTCTGTATCAGTCTCTGTCTCTGTCTCTGTCTCTGTCTCTGTCTCTGTCTCTGTCTCTGTCTCTGCCTCTGTCTCTGTCTCTGTCTCTGTCGTTGTCTCTCCCTCTGTCTCTGTCTCCGGCTCTGTCCCTGGCTCTGTCTCTGCCTCTGTCTCCATCTCTGTCTCTGTCTCGGTCTTTGTCTCCGTCTCTGTCTCTGTCTCTGTCTCTGTCTCTGTCTCTGTCTCTGTCTCTGCCTCTGTCTCTGTCCCCGTATCTGTCTCTGTCTCTGCCCCGTCCCTCTCCCTGGCCCTGTCGCTGTCTCTGTCTCTGTCTCCGTCTCTGTCTCTGTCTCTGTCTCTGTCTCTGCCTCTGTCTCTGTCTCTGTCTCTGTCGCTGTCTCTCCCTCTGTCTCTGTCTCCGTCTCTGTCCCTGAGTCTGTCTCTGCCTCTGTCTCCGTCTCCGTCTCTGTCTCTGTCTCTGTCTCTGTCTCTGTCTATGTCGCTGTCTCTCCCTCTGTCTCTGTCTCCGTATCAGCCTCTGTCTCTGTCTCTGTGTCTATCACTGCCTCTGACTCTGTCGCTGTCCCTGTCTATGTCTCTGTCTCTGTCTCTGTCTCCGTCTGCGTCTCTGTCTCTGTCTCCGTCTCTGTCTCTGTCTCTGGCTCTCTCTCTGTCTCTGTCTCTGTCTGTGTCTCTGTCTCTGTCTCCGTCTCTGTCTCTGCCGCTGTCTCTGTCTCTGTCTCTGTCTCTGTTTCTGTCTCTGTCTCTGTATATGTGTTTGTCTCTGTCTCTGTCTCTGTCTCTGTCTCTGTCTCTGTATCAGTCTCTGTCTCTGTCTCTGTCTCTGTCTCTGTCTCTGTCTCTGTCTCTGTCTCTGCCTCTGTCTCTGTCGCTGTCTCTGTCTCTGTCTCTGCCCCGTCCCTCTCCCTGGCCCTGTCGCTGTCTCTGTCTCTGTCTCTGTCTCTGTCTCTGTCTCTGTCTCTGCCTCTGTCTCTGTTTCTGTCTCTGTCGCTGTCTCTCCCTCCGACTCTGTCTCTGGCTCTGTCTCTGCCTCTGTCTCCGTCTCTGTCTCTGTCTCGGTCTTTGTCTCCGTCTCTGTCTCTGTCTCTGTCTCCGTCTCTGTCTCTGTCTCTGTCTCTGTCTCTATCCCCGTATCTGTCTCTGTCTCTGTTTCTGTCTCTGCCTCTGTCTCTGTCTCTGCCTCTGTCTCTGCCCCGTCCCTCTCCCTGGACCTGTCGCTGTCTCTGTCTCTGTCTCTGTCTATGCATCTGACTCTGTCTCTGTCTCCGTCTCTGTCTCTGTCTCGGTCTTTGTATCCGTCTCTGTCTCTGTCTCTGTCTCTGTCTATGTCGCTGTCTCTCCCTCTGTCTCTGTCTCTGTCTCTGTGTCTATCTCTGCCTCTGACTCTGTCGCTGTCCCTGTCTATGTCTCTGTCGCTGTCTCTGTCTCTGTCTGTATCTCTGTCTCTGTCTCCGTCCCTGTCTCTGCCTCTGCCTCTGCCTCCGTCTCTGTCTCTGTCGCTGTCTCTCCCTCTGTCCCTGTCTCCGTCTCTGTCCCTGGCTCTGTCTCTGCCTCTGTCTCCGTCTCTGTCTCTGTCTCGGTCTTTGTATCCGTCTCTGTCTCTGTCTCTGTCTCTGTTTCAGTCTCTGCCTCTGTCTCTGTCCCTGCCTCTGTCGCTGTCTCTTCCTCTGTTTCTGTCTCCGTCTCTGTCCCTGGCTCTGTCTCTGCCTCTGTCTCTGTTTCTGTCTCTGTCTCTGTCTCTGTCTGTGTCTCTGCTTCTCCCTCGGTCTTTGTCTCCGTCTCTGTCTCTGTCTCTGTATCTGTATTTGTCTCTGTCTCTGACTCTGTCTCTGTCTCTGTCTCTGTCTCTGTCTCTGTCTCTGTCTCTGTCTCTGTCTGCGTCTCTGTCTCTGGCTCCGTCTCTGTCTCTGTCTCTGGCTCTCTCTCTGTCTCTGTCTCTGTCTGTGTCTCTGTTTCTGTCTCTGTCTCTGTATGTGTCTCTGTCTCTGTGTCCGTCTCTGTCTCTGTCTCTGTCTCTGTCTCTGCCTCTGCTTCTGCCTCTCTCTCTGTCTCTGTCGCTGTCTCTCTCTCTGTCCCTGTCTCCGTCTCTGTCCCTGGCTCTGTCTCTGCCTCTGTCTCCGTCTCTGTCTCTATCTCTGTCTCGGCCTCTGTCTCTGTCTCTGTCTCTGTCTCTGCCTCTGTCTCTGTCTCTGTCTCTGTCGCTGTCTCTCCCTCTGTCTCTGTCTCCGTCTCTGTCCCTGAGTCTGTCTCTGCCTCTGTCTCCGTCTCCGTCTCTGTCTCTGTCTCTGTCTCTGTCTCTGTCTATGTCGCTGTCTCTCCCTCTGTCTCTGTCTCTGTCTCTGTGTCTATCTCTGCCTCTGACTCTGTCGCTGTCCCTGTCTATGTCTCTGTCTCTGTCTCTGTCTCCGTCTGCGTCTCTGTCTCTGTCTTCGTCTCTGTCTCTGTCTCTGGCTCTCTCTCTGTCTCTGTCTCTGTCTGTGTCTCTGTGTCTGTCTCCGTCTCTGTCTCTGCCGCTGTCTCTGTCTCTGTCTCTGTCTCTGTTTCTGTCTCTGTCTCTGTCTCTGTATATGTGTTTGTCTCTGTCTCTGTCTCTGTCTTTGTCTCTGTCTCTGTATCAGTCTCTGTCTCTGTCTCTGTCTCTGTCTCTGTCTCTGTCTCTGTCTCTGTCTCTGTCTCTGTCTCTGTCTCTGTCTCTGTCTCTGTCTCTGTCTCTGTCTCTGTCTCTGTCTCTGTCTCTGTCTCTGTCTCTGTCTCTGTCTCTGTCTCTGTGTCTATCTCTGCATCTGACTCTGTCGCTGTCCCTGTCTATGTCTCTGTCTCTGTCTCTGTCTCCGTCTGCGTCTCTGTCTCTGTCTCCGTCTCTGTCTCCGTCTCTGGCTCTCTCTCTGTCTCTGTCTCTGTCTGTGTCTCTGTCTCTGTCTCCGTCTCTGTCTCTGCCGCTGTCTCTGTCTCTGTCTCTGTCTCTGTCTCTGTTTCTGTCTCTGTCTCCGTCTCTGTCTCTGCCGCTGTCTCTGTCTCTGTCTCTGTCTCTGTTTCTGTCTCTGTCTCTGTCTCTGCATATGTGTTTGTCTCTGTCTCTGTCTCTGTCTCTGTGTCTATCTCTGCATCTGACTCTGTCGCTGTCCCTGTCTATGTCTCTGTCTCTGTCTCTGTCTCCGTCTGCGTCTCTGTCTCTGTCTCCGTCTCTGTCTCTGTCTCTGGCTCTCTCTCTGTCTCTGTCTCTGTCTGTGTCTCTGTCTCTGTCTCCGTCTCTGTCTCTGCCGCTGTCTCTGTCTCTGTCTCCGTCTCTGTCTCTGTCTCTGTCTCTGTCGCTGTCTCTCCCTCTGTCTCTGTCTCTGTCTCTGTCCCTGGCTCTGTCTCAGCCTCCGTCTCCGTCTCTGACTCTGTCTCTGTCTCTATCTCCGTCTTTGTCTCTGTCTCTGTCTCTGTCTCTGTGTCTGTCTCTGTATCTGTCTCTGTCTCTGCCTCTGCTTCTGCCTCTCTCTCTGTCTCTGTCGCTGTCCCTCTCTCTGTCCCTGTCTCCGTCTCTGTCCCTGGCTCTGCCTCTGCCTCTGTCTCCGCCTCTGTCTCTATCTCTGTCTCTGCCTCTGTCTCTGTCTCCGTCTTTGCCTCTGTCTCTGTCTCTGTGTCCGTCTCTGTCTCTGTCTCTGTCTCTGCCTCTGCTTCTGCCTCTCTCTCTGTCTCTGTCGCTGTCTCTCTCTCTGTCCCTGTCTCCGTCTCTGTCCCTGGCTCTGTCTCTGCCTCTGTCTCCGTCTCTGTCTCTATCTCTGTCTCTGTCTCTGTCGCTCTCTCTCCCTCTGTCTCTGTCTCTGTCTCTGTCCCTGGCTCTGTATCTGCCTCTGTCTCCGTCTCTGACTCTGTCTCTGTCTCTATCTCCGTCTCTGCCTCTGTCTCTGCCTCTGCCTCTGTCTCTGTCTCTGTCTCTGTCTCTGTCTGTGCCTCTGTCTCTGTCTCTGCCTCTGCCTCTGCCTCTGCCTCTGTCTCTGTCTCTGTCGCTGTCTCTCCCTCTGTCCCTGTCTCCGTCTGTGTCCCTGGCTCTGTCTCTGCCTCTGTCTCCGTCTCTGTCTCTGTCTCGGTCTTTGTCTCCGTCTCTGTCTCTGTCTCTGTCTCTCTCTCTGTCTCTGTCTCTGTCTGTGTCTCTGTCCCTGGCTCTGTCTCTGCCTCTCTCTCCGTCTCTGCCTCTGTTTCAGTCTTTGTCTCCGTCTCTGTCTCTGTCTCTGTCTCTCTCTCTGTCTCTGTCTCTGTCTCTGTCTCTGCCTCTGTCTCTGTCTCTGTCTCTGTCTCTGTCTCCGTCTCTGTCTCTGTCTCTGTCTCTGTCGCTGTCTCTCCCTCTGTCTCTGTCTCTGTCTCTGTCCCTGGCTCTGCCTCTGCTTCTGCCTCTCTCTCTGTCTCTGTCGCTGTCTCTCTCTCTGTCCCTGTCTCCGTCTCTGTCCCTGGCTCTGTCTCTGCCTCTGTCTCTGTCTCTGTCTCTATCTCTGTCTCGGCCTCTGTCTCTGTCTCTCCCTCTGTCCCTGTCTCCGTCTCTGTCCCTGGCTCTGTCTCTGCCTCTGTCTCCGTCTCTGTCTCTGTCTCGGTCTTTGTATCCGTCTCTGTCTCTGTCTATGCATCTGTCTCTGGCTCTGTCTCCGTCTCTGTCTCTGACTCTGTCTCTGTTTCTGTCTCTGTCTCCGTCTGTGTCTCTGTCTCTGTATATGTATTTGTCTCTGTCTCTGTCTCTGTCCCTGTCTCTGTCTCTGTATCAGTCTCTGTCTCTGTCTCTGTCTCTGTCTCTGTCTCTGTCTCTGTCTCTGCCTCTGTCTCTGTCTCTGTCTCTGTCGTTGTCTCTCCCTCTGTCTCTGTCTCCGGCTCTGTCCCTGGCTCTGTCTCTGCCTCTGTCTCCATCTCTGTCTCTGTCTCGGTCTTTGTCTCCGTCTCTGTCTCTGTCTCTGTCTCTGTCTCTGTCTCTGTCTCTGTCTCTGCCTCTGTCTCTGTCCCCGTATCTGTCTCTGTCTCTGCCCCGTCCCTCTCCCTGGCCCTGTCGCTGTCTCTGTCTCTGTCTCCGTCTCTGTCTCTGCCTCTGACTCTGTCTCTGTCTCTGTCGCTTCCTCTCCCTCTGTCCCTGTCTCCGTCTCTGTCCCTGGCTCTGTCTCTGCCTCTGTCTCCGTCTCTGTCTCTGTCTCGGTCTTTGTCTCCGTCTCTGTCTCTGTCTCTGTCTCTGTCTCTGTCTCTGCCTCTGCCTCTGCCTCTGTCTCTGTCCCCGTATCTGTCTCTGTCTCTGCCCCGTCCCTCTCCCTGGCCCTGTCGCTGTCTCTGTCTCTGTCTCCGTCTCTGTCTCTGTCTCTGTCTCTGTCTCTGCCTCTGTCTCTGTCTCTGTCTCTGTCGCTGTCTCTCCCTCTGTCTCTGTCTCCGTCTCTGTCCCTGAGTCTGTCTCTGCCTCTGTCTCCGTCTCCGTCTCTGTCTCTGTCTCTGTCTCTGTCTCTGTCTATGTCGCTGTCTCTCCCTCTGTCTCTGTCTCCGTATCAGCCTCTGTCTCTGTCTCTGTGTCTATCTCTGCCTCTGACTCTGTCGCTGTCCCTGTCTATGTCTCTGTCTCTGTCTCTGTCTCCGTCTGCGTCTCTGTCTCTGTCTCCGTCTCTGTCTCTGTCTCTGGCTCTCTCTCTGTCTCTGTCTCTGTCTGTGTCTCTGTCTCTGTCTCCGTCTCTGTCTCTGCCGCTGTCTCTGTCTCTGTCTCTGTCTCTGTTTCTGTCTCTGTCTCTGTATATGTGTTTGTCTCTGTCTCTGTCTCTGTCTCTGTCTCTGTCTCTGTATCAGTCTCTGTCTCTGTCTCTGTCTCTGTCTCTGTCTCTGTCTCTGTCTCTGTCTCTGTCTCTGCCTCTGTCTCTGTCGCTGTCTCTGTCTCTGTCTCTGCCCCGTCCCTCTCCCTGGCCCTGTCGCTGTCTCTGTCTCTGTCTCTGTCTCTGTCTCTGTCTCTGTCTCTGTCTCTGCCTCTGTCTCTGTTTCTGTCTCTGTCGCTGTCTCTCCCTCCGACTCTGTCTCTGGCTCTGTCTCTGCCTCTGTCTCCGTCTCTGTCTCTGTCTCGGTCTTTGTCTCCGTCTCTGTCTCTGTCTCTGTCTCCGTCTCTGTCTCTGTCTCTGTCTCTGTCTCTATCCCCGTATCTGTCTCTGTCTCTGTTTCTGTCTCTGCCTCTGTCTCTGTCTCTGCCTCTGTCTCTGCCCCGTCCCTCTCCCTGGACCTGTCGCTGTCTCTGTCTCTGTCTCTGTCTATGCATCTGACTCTGTCTCTGTCTCCGTCTCTGTCTCTGTCTCGGTCTTTGTATCCGTCTCTGTCTCTGTCTCTGTCTATGTCGCTGTCTCTCCCTCTGTCTCTGTCTCTGTCTCTGTGTCTATCTCTGCCTCTGACTCTGTCGCTGTCCCTGTCTATGTCTCTGTCGCTGTCTCTGTCTCTGTCTGTATCTCTGTCTCTGTCTCCGTCCCTGTCTCTGCCTCTGCCTCTGCCTCCGTCTCTGTCTCTGTCGCTGTCTCTCCCTCTGTCCCTGTCTCCGTCTCTGTCCCTGGCTCTGTCTCTGCCTCTGTCTCCGTCTCTGTCTCTGTCTCGGTCTTTGTATCCGTCTCTGTCTCTGTCTCTGTCTCTGTTTCAGTCTCTGCCTCTGTCTCTGTCCCTGCCTCTGTCGCTGTCTCTTCCTCTGTTTCTGTCTCCGTCTCTGTCCCTGGCTCTGTCTCTGCCTCTGTCTCTGTTTCTGTCTCTGTCTCTGTCTCTGTCTGTGTCTCTGCTTCTCCCTCGGTCTTTGTCTCCGTCTCTGTCTCTGTCTCTGTATCTGTATTTGTCTCTGTCTCTGACTCTGTCTCTGTCTCTGTCTCTGTCTCTGTCTCTGTCTCTGTCTCTGTCTCTGTCTGCGTCTCTGTCTCTGGCTCCGTCTCTGTCTCTGTCTCTGGCTCTCTCTCTGTCTCTGTCTCTGTCTGTGTCTCTGTTTCTGTCTCTGTCTCTGTATGTGTCTCTGTCTCTGTGTCCGTCTCTGTCTCTGTCTCTGTCTCTGTCTCTGCCTCTGCTTCTGCCTCTCTCTCTGTCTCTGTCGCTGTCTCTCTCTCTGTCCCTGTCTCCGTCTCTGTCCCTGGCTCTGTCTCTGCCTCTGTCTCCGTCTCTGTCTCTATCTCTGTCTCGGCCTCTGTCTCTGTCTCTGTCTCTGTCTCTGCCTCTGTCTCTGTCTCTGTCTCTGTCGCTGTCTCTCCCTCTGTCTCTGTCTCTGTTTCTGTCTCTGTCTCCGTCTCTGTCTCTGCCGCTGTCTCTGTCTCTGTCTCTGTCTCTGTTTCTGTCTCTGTCTCTGTCTCTGTCTCTGTCTCTGTCTCTGTCTCTGTCTCTGTCTCTGTCTCTGTCTCTGCCTCTGTCTCTGCCTCTGTCTCTATCCCCGTATCTGTCTCTGTCTCTGTTTCTGTCTCTGCCTCTGTCTCTGTCTCTGCCTCTGTCTCTGCCCCGTCCCTCTCCCTGGCCCTGTCGCTGTCTCTGTCTCTGTCTCTGTCTATGCATCTGTCTCTGTCTCTGTCTCCGTCTCTGTCTCTGTCTCGGTCTTTGTATCCGTCTCTGTCTCTGTCTCTGTCTCTGCCTCTGTTTCTGTCTCTGTCTCTGTCTCTGGCTCTGTCTCTGCCTCTGTCTCCGTCTCTGTCTCTGTCTCTGCCTCTGTCTCTGTCTCTGTCTCTGTCTCTGTCTCTGTCGCTGTCTCTGTCTCTGTCTGTATCTCTGTCTCTGTCTCCGTCCCTGTCTCTGCCTCTGCCTCTGCCTCTGTCTCTGTCTCTGTCGCTGTCTCTCCCTCTGTCCCTGTCTCCGTCTCTGTCCCTGGCTCTGTCTCTGCCTCTGTCTCCGTCTCTGTCTCTGTCTCGGTCTTTGTATCCGTCTCTGTCTCTGTCTCTGTCTCTGTTTCAGTCTCTGCCTCTGTCTCTGTCCCTGCCTCTGTCGCTGTCTCTTCCTCTGTCTCTGTCTCCGTCTCTGTCCCTGGCTCTGTCTCTGCCTCTGTCTCTGTTTCTGTCTCTGTCTCTGTCTCTGTCTGTGTCTCTGCTTCTCTCTCGGTCTTTGTCTCCGTCTCTGTCTCTGTCTCTGTATCTGTATTTGTCTCTGTCTCTGTCTCTGTCTCTGTCTCTGTCTCTGTCTCTGTCTCTGTCTCTGTCTCTGTCTCTGTCTGCGTCTCTGTCTCTGGCTCCGTCTCTGTCTCTGTCTCTGGCTCTCTCTCTGTCTCTGTCTCTGTCTGTGTCTCTGTTTCTGTCTCTGTCTCTGTCTGTGTCTCTGTCTCTGTGTCCGTCTCTGTCTCTGTCTCTGTCTCTGTCTCTGCCTCTGCTTCTGCCTCTCTCTCTGTCTCTGTCGCTGTCTCTCTCTCTGTCCCTGTCTCCGTCTCTGTCCCTGGCTCTGTCTCTGCCTCTGTCTCCGTCTCTGTCTCTATCTCTGTCTCGGCCTCTGTCTCTGTCTCTGTCTCTGTCTCTGTCTCTGTCTCTGTCTCTGTCTCTGTCTCTGTCTCTGTCTCTGTCTCTGTCTCTATCTCTGTCTCTGTCTCTGTCTCTGTCTCTGTCTCTGTCTCTGTCTCTGTCTCTGTCTCTGTCTCTGTCTCTGTCTCTGTCTCTGCCTCCGTCTCTGTCTCTGTCTCTGTCGCTGTCTCTCCCTCTGCCTCTGTCTCCGTCTCTGTCTCTGTCTCTGTCTCGGTCTTTGTCTCCGAATCTGTCTCTGTCTCTGTCTCTGTCTCTGTCTCTGTCTCTGTCTCTGTCTCTGTCACTGTCTCTGTCTCTGTCTCTGTCTCTGTCTCTGTCTCTGTCTCTGTCTCTGTCTCTGTCTCTGTCTCTGTCTCTGTCTCTGTCTCTGTCTCTGTCTCTGTCTCTGTCTCTGTCGCTGTCTCTCCCTCTGTCTCTGTCTCCGTCTCTGTCCCTGAGTCTGTCTCTGCCTCTGTCTCCGTCTCCGTCTCTGTCTCTGTCTCTGTCTCTGTCTCTGTCTATGTCGCTGTCTCTCCCTCTGTCTCTGTCTCCGTATCAGCCTCTGTCTCTGTCTCTGTGTCTATCTCTGCCTCTGACTCTGTCGCTGTCCCTGTCTATGTCTCTGTCTCTGTCTCTGTCTCCGTCTGCGTCTCTGTCTCTGTCTCCGTCTCTGTCTCTGTCTCTGGCTCTCTCTCTGTCTCTGTCTCTGTCTGTGTCTCTGTCTCTGTCTCCGTCTCTGTCTCTGCCGCTGTCTCTGTCTCTGTCTCTGTCTCTGTTTCTGTCTCTGTCTCTGTCTCTGTATATGTGTTTGTCTCTGTCTCTGTCTCTGTCTCTGTCTCTGTCTCTGTATCAGTCTCTGTCTCTGTCTCTGTCTCTGTCTCTGTCTCTGTCTCTGTCTCTGTCTCTGCCTCTGTCTCTGTCGCTGTCTCTGTCTCTGTCTCTGCCCCGTCCCTCTCCCTGGCCCTGTCGCTGTCTCTGTCTCTGTCTCTGTCTCTGCCTCTGTCTCTGTTTCTGTCTCTGTCGCTGTCTCTCCCTCCGACTCTGTCTCTGGCTCTGTCTCTGCCTCTGTCTCCGTCTCTGTCTCTGTCTCGGTCTTTGTCTCCGTCTCTGTCTCTGTCTCTGTCTCCGTCTCTGTCTCTGTCTCTGTCTCTGTCTCTATCCCCGTATCTGTCTCTGTCTCTGTTTCTGTCTCTGCCTCTGTCTCTGTCTCTGCCTCTGTCTCTGCCCCGTCCCTCTCCCTGGCCCTGTCGCTGTCTCTGTCTCTGTCTCTGTCTATGCATCTGACTCTGTCTCTGTCTCCGTCTCTGTCTCTGTCTCGGTCTTTGTATCCGTCTCTGTCTCTGTCTCTGTCTCTGCCTCTGTTTCTGTCTATGTCTCTCCCTCTGTCTCTGTCTCCGTCTCTGTCCCTGAGTCTGTCTCTGCCTCTGTCTCCGTCTCCGTCTCTGTCTCTGTCTCTGTCTCTGTCTCTGTCTCTGTCTATGTCGCTGTCTCTTCCTCTGTCTCTGTCTCTGTCTCTGTGTCTATCTCTGCCTCTGACTCTGTCGCTGTCCCTGTCTATGTCTCTGTCGCTGACTCTGTCTCTGTCTGTATCTCTGTCTCTGTCTCCGTCCCTGTCTCTGCCTCTGCCTCTGCCTCCGTCTCTGTCTCTGTCGCTGTCTCTCCCTCTGTCCCTGTCTCCGTCTCTGTCCCTGGCTCTGTCTCTGCCTCTGTCTCCCTCTCTGTCTCTGTCTCGGTCTTTGTATCCGTCTCTGTCTCTGTCTCTGTCTCTGTTTCAGTCTCTGCCTCTGTCTCTGTCCCTGCCTCTGTCGCTGTCTCTTCCTCTGTTTCTGTCTCCGTCTCTGTCCCTGGCTCTGTCTCTGCCTCTGTCTCTGTTTCTGTCTCTGTCTCTGTCTCTGTCTGTGTCTCTGCTTCTCCCTCGGTCTTTGTCTCCGTCTCTGTCTCTGTCTCTGTATGTGTATTTGTCTCTGTCTCTGACTCTGTCTCTGTCTCTGTCTCTGTCTCTGTCTCTGTCTCTGTCTCTGTCTCTGTCTGCGTCTCTGTCTCTGGCTCCGTCTCTGTCTCTGTCTCTGGCTCTCTCTCTGTCTCTGTCTCTGTCTGTGTCTCTGTTTCTGTCTCTGTCTCTGTCTGTGTCTCTTTCTCTGTGTCCGTCTCTGTCTCTGTCTCTGTCTCTGTCTCTGCCTCTGCTTCTGCCTCTCTCTCTGTCTCTGTCGCTGTCTCTCTCTCTGTCCCTGTCTCCGTCTCTGTCCCTGGCTCTGTCTCTGCCTCTGTCTCCGTCTCTGTCTCTATCTCTGTCTCGGCCTCTGTCTCTGTCTCTGTCTCTGTCTCTGCCTCTGTCTCTGTCTCTGTCTCTGTCGCTGTCTCTCCCTCTGTCTCTGTCTCCGTCTCTGTCCCTGAGTCTGTCTCTGCCTCTGTCTCCGTCTCCGTCTCTGTCTCTGTCTCTGTCTCTGTCTCTGTCTATGTCGCTGTCTCTCCCTCTGTCTCTGTCTCTGTCTCTGTGTCTATCTCTGCCTCTGAATCTGTCGCTGTCCCTGTCTATGTCTCTGTCTCTGTCTCTGTCTCTGTCTCCGTCTGCGTCTCTGTCTCTGTCTCCGTCTCCGTCTCTGTCTCTGGCTCTCTCTCTGTCTCTGTCTCTGTCTGTGTCTCTGTCTCTGTCTCCGTCTCTGTCTCTGCCGCTGTCTCTGTCTCTGTCTCTGTCTCTGTTTCTGTCTCTGTCTCCGTCTCTGTCTCTGCCGCTGTCTCTGTCTCTGTCTCTGTCTCTGTTTCTGTCTCTGTCTCTGTCTCTGTCTCTGTCTCTGTCTCTGTCTCTGTCTCTGTCTCTGTCTCTGTCTCTGTCTCTGCCTCTGTCTCTATCCCCGTATCTGTCTCTGTCTCTGTTTCTGTCTCTGCCTCTGTCTCTGTCTCTGCCTCTGTCTCTGCCCCGTCCCTCTCCCTGGCCCTGTCGCTGTCTCTGTCTCTGTCTCTGTCTATGCATCTGTCTCTGTCTCTGTCTCCGTCTCTGTCTCTGTCTCGGTCTTTGTATCCGTCTCTGTCTCTGTCTCTGTCTCTGCCTCTGTTTCTGTCTCTGTCTCTGTCTCTGGCTCTGTCTCTGCCTCTGTCTCCGTCTCTGTCTCTGTCTCTGCCTCTGTCTCTGTCTCTGTCTCTGTCTCTGTCTCTGTCGCTGTCTCTGTCTCTGTCTGTATCTCTGTCTCTGTCTCCGTCCCTGTCTCTGCCTCTGCCTCTGCCTCTGTCTCTGTCTCTGTCGCTGTCTCTCCCTCTGTCCCTGTCTCCGTCTCTGTCCCTGGCTCTGTCTCTGCCTCTGTCTCCGTCTCTGTCTCTGTCTCGGTCTTTGTATCCGTCTCTGTCTCTGTCTCTGTCTCTGTTTCAGTCTCTGCCTCTGTCTCTGTCCCTGCCTCTGTCGCTGTCTCTTCCTCTGTCTCTGTCTCCGTCTCTGTCCCTGGCTCTGTCTCTGCCTCTGTCTCTGTTTCTGTCTCTGTCTCTGTCTCTGTCTGTGTCTCTGCTTCTCTCTCGGTCTTTGTCTCCGTCTCTGTCTCTGTCTCTGTATCTGTATTTGTCTCTGTCTCTGTCTCTGTCTCTGTCTCTGTCTCTGTCTCTGTCTCTGTCTCTGTCTCTGTCTCTGTCTCTGTCTGCGTCTCTGTCTCTGGCTCCGTCTCTGTCTCTGTCTCTGGCTCTCTCTCTGTCTCTGTCTCTGTCTGTGTCTCTGTTTCTGTCTCTGTCTCTGTCTGTGTCTCTGTCTCTGTGTCCGTCTCTGTCTCTGTCTCTGTCTCTGTCTCTGCCTCTGCTTCTGCCTCTCTCTCTGTCTCTGTCGCTGTCTCTCTCTCTGTCCCTGTCTCCGTCTCTGTCCCTGGCTCTGTCTCTGCCTCTGTCTCCGTCTCTGTCTCTATCTCTGTCTCGGCCTCTGTCTCTGTCTCTGTCTCTGTCTCTGTCTCTGTCTCTGTCTCTGTCTCTGTCTCTGTCTCTGTCTCTGTCTCTGTCTCTGTCTCTGTCTCTGTCTCTGTCTCTGTCTCTGTCTCTGTCTCTGTCTCTGTCTCTGTCTCTGTCTCTGTCTCTGTCTCTGTCTCTGTCTCTGTCTCTGCCTCCGTCTCTGTCTCTGTCTCTGTCGCTGTCTCTCCCTCTGCCTCTGTCTCCGTCTCTGTCTCTGTCTCTGTCTCGGTCTTTGTCTCCGAATCTGTCTCTGTCTCTGTCTCTGTCTCTGTCTCTGTCTCTGTCTCTGTCTCTGTCACTGTCTCTGTCTCTGTCTCTGTCTCTGTCTCTGTCTCTGTCTCTGTCTCTGTCTCTGTCTCTGTCTCTGTCTCTGTCTCTGTCTCTGTCTCTGTCTCTGTCTCTGTCTCTGTCTCTGTCTCTGTCTCTGTCTCTGTCTCTGTCTCTGTCTCTGTCTCTGTCTCTGTCGCTGTCTCTCCCTCTGTCTCTGTCTCCGTCTCTGTCCCTGAGTCTGTCTCTGCCTCTGTCTCCGTCTCCGTCTCTGTCTCTGTCTCTGTCTCTGTCTCTGTCTATGTCGCTGTCTCTCCCTCTGTCTCTGTCTCCGTATCAGCCTCTGTCTCTGTCTCTGTGTCTATCTCTGCCTCTGACTCTGTCGCTGTCCCTGTCTATGTCTCTGTCTCTGTCTCTGTCTCCGTCTGCGTCTCTGTCTCTGTCTCCGTCTCTGTCTCTGTCTCTGGCTCTCTCTCTGTCTCTGTCTCTGTCTGTGTCTCTGTCTCTGTCTCCGTCTCTGTCTCTGCCGCTGTCTCTGTCTCTGTCTCTGTCTCTGTTTCTGTCTCTGTCTCTGTCTCTGTATATGTGTTTGTCTCTGTCTCTGTCTCTGTCTCTGTCTCTGTCTCTGTATCAGTCTCTGTCTCTGTCTCTGTCTCTGTCTCTGTCTCTGTCTCTGTCTCTGTCTCTGTCTCTGTCTCTGCCTCTGTCTCTGTCGCTGTCTCTGTCTCTGTCTCTGCCCCGTCCCTCTCCCTGGCCCTGTCGCTGTCTCTGTCTCTGTCTCTGTCTCTGTCTCTGTCTCTGTCTCTGCCTCTGTCTCTGTTTCTGTCTCTGTCGCTGTCTCTCCCTCCGACTCTGTCTCTGGCTCTGTCTCTGCCTCTGTCTCCGTCTCTGTCTCTGTCTCGGTCTTTGTCTCCGTATCTGTCTCTGTCTCTGTCTCCGTCTCTGTCTCTGTCTCTGTCTCTGTCTCTATCCCCGTATCTGTCTCTGTCTCTGTTTCTGTCTCTGCCTCTGTCTCTGTCTCTGCCTCTGTCTCTGCCCCGTCCCTCTCCCTGGCCCTGTCGCTGTCTCTGTCTCTGTCTCTGTCTATGCATCTGACTCTGTCTCTGTCTCCGTCTCTGTCTCTGTCTCGGTCTTTGTATCCGTCTCTGTCTCTGTCTCTGTCTCTGCCTCTGTTTCTGTCTATGTCTCTCCCTCTGTCTCTGTCTCCGTCTCTGTCCCTGAGTCTGTCTCTGCCTCTGTCTCCGTCTCCGTCTCTGTCTCTGTCTCTGTCTCTGTCTCTGTCTATGTCGCTGTCTCTCCCTCTGTCTCTGTCTCTGTCTCTGTGTCTATCTCTGCCTCTGACTCTGTCGCTGTCCCTGTCTATGTCTCTGTCGCTGTCTCTGTCTCTGTCTGTATCTCTGTCTCTGTCTCCGTCCCTGTCTCTGCCTCTGCCTCTGCCTCCGTCTCTGTCTCTGTCGCTGTCTCTCCCTCTGTCCCTGTCTCCGTCTCTGTCCCTGGCTCTGTCTCTGCCTCTGTCTCCCTCTCTGTCTCTGTCTCGGTCTTTGTATCCGTCTCTGTCTCTGTCTCTGTCTCTGTTTCAGTCTCTGTCTCTGTCTCTGTCTGCGTCTCTGTCTCTGGCTCCGTCTCTGTCTCTGTCTCTGGCTCTCTCTCTGTCTCTGTCTCTGTCTGTGTCTCTGTTTCTGTCTCTGTCTCTGTCTGTGTCTCTTTCTCTGTGTCCGTCTCTGTCTCTGTCTCTGTCTCTGTCTCTGCCTCTGCTTCTGCCTCTCTCTCTGTCTCTGTCGCTGTCTCTCTCTCTGTCCCTGTCTCCGTCTCTGTCCCTGGCTCTGTCTCTGCCTCTGTCTCCGTCTCTGTCTCTATCTCTGTCTCGGCCTCTGTCTCTGTCTCTGTCTCTGTCTCTGCCTCTGTCTCTGTCTCTGCCTCTGTCTCTATCCCCGTATCTGTCTCTGTCTCTGTTTCTGTCTCTGCCTCTGTCTCTGTCTCTGCCTCTGTCTCTGCCCCGTCCCTCTCCCTGGCCCTGTCGCTGTCTCTGTCTCTGTCTCTGTCTATGCATCTGTCTCTGTCTCTGTCTCCGTCTCTGTCTCTGTCTCGGTCTTTGTATCCGTCTCTGTCTCTGTCTCTGTCTCTGCCTCTGTTTCTGTCTCTGTCTCTGTCTCTGGCTCTGTCTCTGCCTCTGTCTCCGTCTCTGTCTCTGTCTCTGCCTCTGTCTCTGTCTCTGTCTCTGTCTCTGTCTCTGTCGCTGTCTCTGTCTCTGTCTGTATCTCTGTCTCTGTCTCCGTCCCTGTCTCTGCCTCTGCCTCTGCCTCTGTCTCTGTCTCTGTCGCTGTCTCTCCCTCTGTCCCTGTCTCCGTCTCTGTCCCTGGCTCTGTCTCTGCCTCTGTCTCCGTCTCTGTCTCTGTCTCGGTCTTTGTATCCGTCTCTGTCTCTGTCTCTGTCTCTGTTTCAGTCTCTGCCTCTGTCTCTGTCCCTGCCTCTGTCGCTGTCTCTTCCTCTGTCTCTGTCTCCGTCTCTGTCCCTGGCTCTGTCTCTGCCTCTGTCTCTGTTTCTGTCTCTGTCTCTGTCTCTGTCTGTGTCTCTGCTTCTCTCTCGGTCTTTGTCTCCGTCTCTGTCTCTGTCTCTGTATCTGTATTTGTCTCTGTCTCTGTCTCTGTCTCTGTCTCTGTCTCTGTCTCTGTCTCTGTCTCTGTCTCTGTCTCTGTCTGCGTCTCTGTCTCTGGGTCCGTCTCTGTCTCTGTCTCTGGCTCTCTCTCTGTCTCTGTCTCTGTCTGTGTCTCTGTTTCTGTCTCTGTCTCTGTCTGTGTCTCTGTCTCTGTGTCCGTCTCTGTCTCTGTCTCTGTCTCTGTCTCTGCCTCTGCTTCTGCCTCTCTCTCTGTCTCTGTCGCTGTCTCTCTCTCTGTCCCTGTCTCCGTCTCTGTCCCTGGCTCTGTCTCTGCCTCTGTCTCCGTCTCTGTCTCTATCTCTGTCTCGGCCTCTGTCTCTGTCTCTGTCTCTGTCTCTGTCTCTGTCTCTGTCTCTGTCTCTGTCTCTGTCTCTGTCTCTGTCTCTGTCTCTGTCTCTGTCTCTGTCTCTGTCTCTGTCTCTGTCTCTGTCTCTGTCTCTGTCTCTGTCTCTGTCTCTGTCTCTGTCTCTGTCTCTGCCTCCGTCTCTGTCTCTGTCTCTGTCGCTGTCTCTCCCTCTGCCTCTGTCTCCGTCTCTGTCTCTGTCTCTGTCTCGGTCTTTGTCTCCGAATCTGTCTCTGTCTCTGTCTCTGTCTCTGTCTCTGTCACTGTCTCTGTCTCTGTCTCTGTCTCTGTCTCTGTCTCTGTCTCTGTCTCTGTCTCTGTCTCTGTCTCTGTCTCTGTCTCTGTCTCTGTCTCTGTCTCTGTCTCTGTCTCTGTCTCTGTCGCTGTCTCTCCCTCTGTCTCTGTCTCCGTCTCTGTCCCTGAGTCTGTCTCTGCCTCTGTCTCCGTCTCCGTCTCTGTCTCTGTCTCTGTCTCTGTCTCTGTCTATGTCGCTGTCTCTCCCTCTGTCTCTGTCTCCGTATCAGCCTCTGTCTCTGTCTCTGTGTCTATCTCTGCCTCTGACTCTGTCGCTGTCCCTGTCTATGTCTCTGTCTCTGTCTCTGTCTCCGTCTGCGTCTCTGTCTCTGTCTCCGTCTCTGTCTCTGTCTCTGGCTCTCTCTCTGTCTCTGTCTCTGTCTGTGTCTCTGTCTCTGTCTCCGTCTCTGTCTCTGCCGCTGTCTCTGTCTCTGTCTCTGTCTCTGTCTCTGTTTCTGTCTCTGTCTCTGTCTCTGTATATGTGTTTGTCTCTGTCTCTGTCTCTGTCTCTGTCTCTGTCTCTGTATCAGTCTCTGTCTCTGTCTCTGTCTCTGTATCTGTCTCTGTCTCTGTCTCTGTCTCTGCCTCTGTCTCTGTCGCTGTCTCTGTCTCTGTCTCTGCCCCGTCCCTCTCCCTGGCCCTGTCGCTGTCTCTGTCTCTGTCTCTGTCTCTGTCTCTGTCTCTGTCTCTGCCTCTGTCTCTGTTTCTGTCTCTGTCGCTGTCTCTCCCTCCGACTCTGTCTCTGGCTCTGTCTCTGCCTCTGTCTCCGTCTCTGTCTCTGTCTCGGTCTTTGTCTCCGTCTCTGTCTCAGTCTCTGTCTCCGTCTCTGTCTCTGTCTCTGTCTCTGTCTCTATCCCCGTATCTGTCTCTGTCTCTGTTTCTGTCTCTGACTCTGTCTCTGTCTCCGTCTCTGTCTCTGTCTCGGTCTTTGTATCCGTCTCTGTCTCTGTCTCTGTCTCTGCCTCTGTTTCTGTCTCTGTCTCTGTCTCTGTCTCTGTCTCTGTGTCTATCTCTGCCTCTGACTCTGTCGCTGTCCCTGTCTATGTCTCTCCCTCTGTCTCTGTCTCCGTCTCTGTCCCTGAGTCTGTCTCTGCCTCTGTCTCCGTCTCCGTCTCTGTCTCTGTCTCTGTCTCTGTCTCTGTCTATGTCGCTGTCTCTCCCTCTGTCTCTGTCTCTGTCTCTGTGTCTATCTCTGCCTCTGACTCTGTCGCTGTCCCTGTCTATGTCTCTGTCGCTGTCTCTGTCTCTGTCTGTATCTCTGTCTCTGTCTCCGTCCCTGTCTCTGCCTCTGCCTCTGCCTCCGTCTCTGTCTCTGTCGCTGTCTCTCCCTCTGTCCCTGTCTCCGTCTCTGTCCCTGGCTCTGTCTCTGCCTCTGTCTCCGTCTCTGTCTCTGTCTCGGTCTTTGTATCCGTCTCTGTCTCTGTCTCTGTCTCTGTTTCAGTCTCTGCCTCTGTCTCTGTCCCTGCCTCTGTCGCTGTCTCTTCCTCTGTTTCTGTCTCCGTCTCTGTCCCTGGCTCTGTCTCTGCCTCTGTCTCTGTTTCTGTCTCTGTCTCTGTCTCTGTCTGTGTCTCTGCTTCTCCCTCGGTCTTTGTCTCCGTCTCTGTCTCTGTCTCTGTATCTGTATTTGTCTCTGTCTCTGACTCTGTCTCTGTCTCTGTCTCTGTCTCTGTCTCTGTCTCTGTCTCTGTCTGCGTCTCTGTCTCTGGCTCCGTCTCTGTCTCTGTCTCTGGCTCCCTCTCTGTCTCTGTCTCTGTCTGTGTCTCTGTTTCTGTCTCTGTCTCTGTCTGTGTCTCTGTCTCTGTGTCCGTCTCTGTCTCTGTCTCTGTCTCTGTCTCTGCCTCTGCTTCTGCCTCTCTCTCTGTCTCTGTCGCTGTCTCTCTCTCTGTCCCTGTCTCCGTCTCTGTCCCTGGCTCTGTCTCTGCCTCTGTCTCCGTCTCTGTCTCTATCTCTGTCTCGGCCTCTGTCTCTGTCTCTGTCTCTGTCTCTGCCTCTGTCTCTGTCTCTGTCTCTGTCGCTGTCTCTCCCTCTGTCTCTGTCTCCGTCTCTGTCCCTGAGTCTGTCTCTGCCTCTGTCTCCGTCTCCGTCTCTGTCTCTGTCTCTGTCTCTGTCTCTGTCTATGTCGCTGTCTCTCCCTCTGTCTCTGTCTCTGTCTCTGTGTCTATCTCTGCCTCTGACTCTGTCGCTGTCCCTGTCTATGTCTCTGTCTCTGTCTCTGTCTCTGTCTCCGTCTGCGTCTCTGTCTCTGTCTCCGTCTCTGTCTCTGTCTCTGGCTCTCTCTCTGTCTCTGTCTCTGTCTGTGTCTCTGTCTCTGTCTCCGTCTCTGTCTCTGCCGCTGTCTCTGTCTCTGTCTCTGTCTCTGTCTGTGTCTCTGTCTCTGTCTCCGTCTCTGTCTCTGCCGCTGTCTCTGTCTCTGTCTCTGTCTCTGTTTCTGTCTCTGTCTCTGTATATGTGTTTGTCTCTGTCTCCGTATCAGCCTCTGTCTCTGTCTCTGTGTCTATCTCTGCCTCTGACTCTGTCGCTGTCCCTGTCTATGTCTCTGTCTCTGTCTCTGTCTCCGTCTGCGTCTCTGTCTCTGTCTCCGTCTCTGTCTCTGTCTCTGGCTCTCTCTCTGTCTCTGTCTCTGTCTGTGTCTCTGTCTCTGTCTCCGTCTCTGTCTCTGCCGCTGTCTCTGTCTCTGTCTCTGTCTCTGTTTCTGTCTCTGTCTCTGTCTCTGTATATGTGTTTGTCTCTGTCTCTGTCTCTGTCTCTGTCTCTGTCTCTGTATCAGTCTCTGTCTCTGTCTCTGTCTCTGTCTCTGTCTCTGTCTCTGTCTCTGCCTCTGTCTCTGTCGCTGTCTCTGTCTCTGTCTCTGCCCCGTCCCTCTCCCTGGCCCTGTCGCTGTCTCTGTCTCTGTCTCTGTCTCTGTCTCTGTCTCTGTCTCTGCCTCTGTCTCTGTTTCTGTCTCTGTCGCTGTCTCTCCCTCCGACTCTGTCTCTGGCTCTGTCTCTGCCTCTGTCTCCGTCTCTGTCTCTGTCTCGGTCTTTGTCTCCGTCTCTGTCTCTGTCTCTGTCTCCGTCTCTGTCTCTGTCTCTGTCTCTGTCTCTATCCCCGTATCTGTCTCTGTCTCTGTTTCTGTCTCTGCCTCTGTCTCTGTCTCTGCCTCTGTCTCTGCCCCGTCCCTCTCCCTGGCCCTGTCGCTGTCTCTGTCTCTGTCTCTGTCTATGCATCTGACTCTGTCTCTGTCTCCGTCTCTGTCTCTGTCTCGGTCTTTGTATCCGTCTCTGTCTCTGTCTCTGTCTCTGCCTCTGTTTCTGTCTATGTCTCTCCCTCTGTCTCTGTCTCCGTCTCTGTCCCTGAGTCTGTCTCTGCCTCTGTCTCCGTCTCCGTCTCTGTCTCTGTCTCTGTCTCTGTCTCTGTCTCTGTCTATGTCGCTGTCTCTTCCTCTGTCTCTGTCTCTGTCTCTGTGTCTATCTCTGCCTCTGACTCTGTCGCTGTCCCTGTCTATGTCTCTGTCGCTGACTCTGTCTCTGTCTGTATCTCTGTCTCTGTCTCCGTCCCTGTCTCTGCCTCTGCCTCTGCCTCCGTCTCTGTCTCTGTCGCTGTCTCTCCCTCTGTCCCTGTCTCCGTCTCTGTCCCTGGCTCTGTCTCTGCCTCTGTCTCCCTCTCTGTCTCTGTCTCGGTCTTTGTATCCGTCTCTGTCTCTGTCTCTGTCTCTGTTTCAGTCTCTGCCTCTGTCTCTGTCCCTGCCTCTGTCGCTGTCTCTTCCTCTGTTTCTGTCTCCGTCTCTGTCCCTGGCTCTGTCTCTGCCTCTGTCTCTGTTTCTGTCTCTGTCTCTGTCTCTGTCTGTGTCTCTGCTTCTCCCTCGGTCTTTGTCTCCGTCTCTGTCTCTGTCTCTGTATCTGTATTTGTCTCTGTCTCTGACTCTGTCTCTGTCTCTGTCTCTGTCTCTGTCTCTGTCTCTGTCTCTGTCTCTGTCTCTGTCTGCGTCTCTGTCTCTGGCTCCGTCTCTGTCTCTGTCTCTGGCTCTCTCTCTGTCTCTGTCTCTGTCTGTGTCTCTGTTTCTGTCTCTGTCTCTGTCTGTGTCTCTTTCTCTGTGTCCGTCTCTGTCTCTGTCTCTGTCTCTGTCTCTGCCTCTGCTTCTGCCTCTCTCTCTGTCTCTGTCGCTGTCTCTCTCTCTGTCCCTGTCTCCGTCTCTGTCCCTGGCTCTGTCTCTGCCTCTGTCTCCGTCTCTGTCTCTATCTCTGTCTCGGCCTCTGTCTCTGTCTCTGTCTCTGTCTCTGCCTCTGTCTCTGTCTCTGTCTCTGTCGCTGTCTCTCCCTCTGTCTCTGTCTCCGTCTCTGTCCCTGAGTCTGTCTCTGCCTCTGTCTCCGTCTCCGTCTCTGTCTCTGTCTCTGTCTCTGTCTCTGTCTATGTCGCTGTCTCTCCCTCTGTCTCTGTCTCTGTCTCTGTGTCTATCTCTGCCTCTGAATCTGTCGCTGTCCCTGTCTATGTCTCTGTCTCTGTCTCTGTCTCCGTCTGCGTCTCTGTCTCTGTCTCCGTCTCCGTCTCTGTCTCTGGCTCTCTCTCTGTCTCTGTCTCTGTCTGTGTCTCTGTCTCTGTCTCCGTCTCTGTCTCTGCCGCTGTCTCTGTCTCTGTCTCTGTCTCTGTTTCTGTCTCTGTCTCCGTCTCTGTCTCTGCCGCTGTCTCTGTCTCTGTCTCTGTCTCTGTTTCTGTCTCTGTCTCTGTCTCTGTCTCTGTCTCTGTCTCTGTCTCTGTCTCTGTCTCTGTCTCTGTCTCTGCCTCTGTCTCTATCCCCGTATCTGTCTCTGTCTCTGTTTCTGTCTCTGCCTCTGTCTCTGTCTCTGCCTCTGTCTCTGCCCCGTCCCTCTCCCTGGCCCTGTCGCTGTCTCTGTCTCTGTCTCTGTCTATGCATCTGTCTCTGTCTCTGTCTCCGTCTCTGTCTCTGTCTCGGTCTTTGTATCCGTCTCTGTCTCTGTCTCTGTCTCTGCCTCTGTTTCTGTCTCTGTCTCTGTCTCTGGCTCTGTCTCTGCCTCTGTCTCCGTCTCTGTCTCTGTCTCTGTCTCTGTCTCTGTCTCTGTCTCTGTCTCTGTCTCTGTCTCTGTCTCTGTCGCTGTCTCTCCCTCTGTCTCTGTCTCTGTCTCTGTCCCTGGCTCTGTCTTTGTCTCTGTCTCTGTCTCTGTCTCTGTCTCCGTCTCCGTCTCTGTCTCTGTCTCTGTCTCTGTCTCTGTCTCTGTCTCTGTCTCTGTCTCTGTCTCTGTCTCTGTCTCTGTCTCTGTCTCTGTCTCTGTCTCTGTCTCTGTCTCTGTCTCAGTCTCTGTCTCTGTCTCTGTCTCCGACTCTGTCTCTGTCTCTGTCTCTGTCTCTGTCTCTGTCTCTGTCTCTGTCTCTGTCTCTGTCTCTGTCTCTGTCTCTGTCTCTTTCTCTGTCTGTGTCTCTGTCTCTATCTCTGTATCGGTCTCTGTCTTCGTCTTTGCCTCCGCCTTTGTCTCCGTCTTTGTCTCTGTCTCTGTCTCTGTCTCTGTCTCTGACTCTGTCTCTGTCTTTGCCTCCGTCTCAGTCACTGTCTCTTTCTCCGTCGTTGTTTCTTACCCCTCCGTCTCTGTCTCTGTCTCTGTCTCTGTCTCCGTCTCTGTCTCTGTCTCTGTCTTTGCCTCCGTCTCAGTCACTATCTCTGTTTCCGTCGTTGTCTCTTACCCCTCCGTCTCTGTCTCTGTCTCTGTCTCCGTCTCTATCTCTGTGTCTATCTCTGTCTCTGTCTCTGTCTCTGTCTCTGTCTTTGCCACCGTCTCAGACACTGTCTCTGTCTCCGTCGATGTCTCTACCCCTCCGTCTCTGTCTCTGTCTCTGTCTCTGTCCCTGCCTCTGTCTCTGTCTCTGTCTCTGTCTCTGTCTCTGTCTCTGTCTCTATCTCTGTGTCTATCTCTGTCTCTGTCTCTGTCTCTGTCTCTGTCTCTGTCTTTGCCACCGTCTCAGACACTGTCCCTGTCTCCGTCGATGTCTCTACCCCTCCGTCTCTGTCTCTGTCTCTGTCTCTGTCTCTGTCTCTGTCTCTGTCTCTGCCTCTGTCTCTGTCTCTGTCTCTGTCTCTGTCTCTGTCTCTGTCTCTGTCTCTGTCTCTGTCTCTGTCTCTGTCTCTGTCTCTGTCTCTGTCTCTGTCTCTGTCTCTGTCTCTGTCTCTGTCTCTGTCTCTGTCTCTGTCTCTGTCTCTGTCTCTTTCTCTGTCTGTGTCTCTGTCTCTATCTCTGTATCGGTCTCTGTCTTCGTCTTTGCCTCCGCCTTTGTCTCCGTCTTTGTCTCTGTCTCTGTCTCTGTCTCTGTCTCTGACTCTGTCTCTGTCTTTGCCTCCGTCTCAGTCACTGTCTCTTTCTCCGTCGTTGTTTCTTACCCCTCCGTCTCTGTCTCTGTCTCTGTCTCTGTCTCCGTCTCTGTCTCTGTCTCTGTCTTTGCCTCCGTCTCAGTCACTATCTCTGTTTCCGTCGTTGTCTCTTACCCCTCCGTCTCTGTCTCTGTCTCTGTCTCCGTCTCTATCTCTGTGTCTATCTCTGTCTCTGTCTCTGTCTCTGTCTCTGTCTTTGCCACCGTCTCAGACACTGTCTCTGTCTCCGTCGATGTCTCTACCCCTCCGTCTCTGTCTCTGTCCCTGCCTCTGTCTCTGTCTCTGTCTCTGTCTCTGTCTCTGTCTCTGTCTCTATCTCTGTGTCTATCTCTGTCTCTGTCTCTGTCTCTGTCTCTGTCTCTGTCTTTGCCACCGTCTCAGACACTGTCCCTGTCTCCGTCGATGTCTCTACCCCTCCGTCTCTGTCTCTGTCTCTGTCTCTGTCCCTGTCTCTGTCTCTGCCTCTGTCTCTGTCTCTGTCTCTGTCTCTGTCTCTGTCTCTGTCTCTGTCTCTGTCTCTGTCTCTGTCTCTGTCTCTGTCTCTGTCCCTGTCTCCGTCTCTGTCTCTGTCTCTGCCTCTGTCTCTGTCTCTGTCTCTGTCTCTGCCTCTGTCTCTGTCTCTGTCTCTGTCTCTGTCTCTGTCTCTGCCTCTGACACTATCTCTGTCTCTGTCTCTGTCTCTGTCTCTGTCTCTGTCTCCGTCTCTGTCTCTGTCTCTGTCGCTGTCTCTCCCTCTGTCTCTGTCTCTGTCTCTGTCCCTGGCTCTGTCACTGCCTCTGTCTCCGTCTCTGTCTCTGTCTCTGTCTCTGTCTCTGTCTCTGTCTCTGTCTCTGTCTCTGTCTCTGTCTCTGTCTCTGTCTCTGTCTCTGTCTCTGTCTCTGTCTCTGTCTCTGTCTCTGTCTCTGTCTCTGTCTCTGTCTCTGTCTCTGTCTCTGTCTCTGTCTCTGTCTCTGTCTCTGTCTCTGTCTCTGGCTCTGTCTCTGTCTCTGTCTCTGTCTCTGTCTCTGTCTCTGTCTCTGTCTCAGTCTCTGTCTCTGTCTCTGTCTCCGACTCTGCCCCTGGCTCAGTCTTTGCCTCTGTCTCTGTCTCTGTCTCTGTCTCTTTCTCTGTCTCTGCCTCAGTCACTGTCTCTGTCTCCGTCGTTGTCTCTTACCCCTCCGTCTCTGACTCTGTCTCTGTCTCTGTCTCTGTCTCTGTCTCTGTCTCTGTCTCTGTCTCTGTCTCTGTCTCTGTCTCTTACTCTGTCTCTGCCTCTGTCTTTGTCTCTGTCTCTGTCTCTGTCTCTGTCTCCGTCTCCGTCTCTGTCTCTGTCTCTGTCTCTGTCTCTGTCTCTGTCTCTGTCTCTGTCTCTGTCTCTGTCTCTGTCTCTGTCTCTGTCGCTGTCTCTCCCTCTGTCTCTGTCTCTGTCTCTGTCCCTGGCTCTGTCTTTGTCTCTGTCTCTGTCTCTGTCTCTGTCTCCGTCTCCGTCTCTGTCTCTGTCTCTGTCTCTGTCTCTGTCTCTGTCTCTGTCTCTGTCTCTGTCTCTGTCTCTGTCTCTGTCTCTGTCTCTGTCTCTGTCTCTGTCTCTGTCTCAGTCTCTGTCTCTGTCTCTGTCTCCGACTCTGTCTCTGTCTCTGTCTCTGTCTCTGTCTCTGTGTCTGTCTCTGTCTCTGTCTCTGTCTCTGTCTCTGTCTCTGTCTCTGTCTCTTTCTCTGTCTGTGTCTCTGTCTCTATCTCTGTATCGGTCTCTGTCTTCGTCTTTGCCTCCGCCTTTGTCTCCGTCTTTGTCTCTGTCTCTGTCTCTGTCTCTGTCTCTGACTCTGTCTCTGTCTTTGCCTCCGTCTCAGTCACTGTCTCTTTCTCCGTCGTTGTTTCTTACCCCTCCGTCTCTGTCTCTGTCTCTGTCTCTGTCTCCGTCTCTGTCTCTGTCTCTGTCTTTGCCTCCGTCTCAGTCACTATCTCTGTTTCCGTCGTTGTCTCTTACCCCTCCGTCTCTGTCTCTGTCTCTGTCTCCGTCTCTATCTCTGTGTCTATCTCTGTCTCTGTCTCTGTCTCTGTCTCTGTCTTTGCCACCGTCTCAGACACTGTCTCTGTCTCCGTCGATGTCTCTACCCCTCCGTCTCTGTCTCTGTCCCTGCCTCTGTCTCTGTCTCTGTCTCTGTCTCTGTCTCTGTCTCTGTCTCTATCTCTGTGTCTATCTCTGTCTCTGTCTCTGTCTCTGTCTCTGTCTCTGTCTTTGCCACCGTCTCAGACACTGTCCCTGTCTCCGTCGATGTCTCTACCCCTCCGTCTCTGTCTCTGTCTCTGTCTCTGTCCCTGTCTCTGTCTCTGCCTCTGTCTCTGTCTCTGTCTCTGTCTCTGTCTCTGTCTCTGTCTCTGTCTCTGTCTCTGTCTCTGTCTCTGTCTCTGTCTCTGTCTCTGTCTCTGTCTCTGTCCCTGTCTCCGTCTCTGTCTCTGTCTCTGCCTCTGTCTCTGTCTCTGTCTCTGTCTCTGGCTCTGTCTCTGTCTCTGTCTCTGTCTCTGTCTCTGTCTCTGCCTCTGACACTATCTCTGTCTCTGTCTCTGTCTCTGTCTCTGTCTCTGTCTCCGTCTCTGTCTCTGTCTCTGTCGCTGTCTCTCCCTCTGTCTCTGTCTCTGTCTCTGTCCCTGGCTCTGTCACTGCCTCTGTCTCCGTCTCTGTCTCTGTCTCTGTCTCTGTCTCTGTCTCTGTCTCTGTCTCTGTCTCTGTCTCTGTCTCTGTCTCTGTCTCTGTCTCTGTCTCTGTCTCTGTCTCTGTCTCTGTCTCTGTCTCTGTCTCTGTCTCTGTCTCTGTCTCTGTCTCTGTCTCAGTCTCTGTCTCGGTCTCTGTCTCCGACTCTGCCCCTGGCTCAGTCTTTGCCTCTGTCACTGTCTCTGTCTCTGTCTCTGTCTCTTTCTCTGTCTCTGCCTCAGTCACTGTCTCTGTCTCCGTCGTTGTCTCTTACCCCTCCGTCTCTGACTCTGTCTCTGTCTCTGTCTCTGTCTCTGTCTCTGTCTCTGTCTCTGTCTCTGTCTCTGTCTCTGTCTCTGTCTCTGTCTCTTTCTCTGTCTCTGCCTCTGTCTTTGTCTCTGTCTCTGTCTCTGTCTCTGTCTCCGTCTCCGTCTCTGTCTCTGTCTCTGTCTCTGTCTCTGTCTCTGTCTCTGTCTCTGTCTCTGTCTCTCTCTGTCTCTGTCTCTGTCTCTGTCTCTGTCTCTGTCTCTGTCTCTGTCTCTGTCTCTGTCTCTGTCTCTGTCTCTGTCTCTGTCTCTGTGTCTGTCCCTGTCCCTGTCCCTGTCCCTGTCCCTGCCCCTGTCTCTGTCTCTCTCTCTGTCTCTGTCTCTGTCACTGTATCTGTCGCTGTCTCTGTCTCTGCCTCTGTCTCTGTCTCTGTCTCTGTCTCTGTGTCTGTCTCTGTCTCTCCCTCTGTCTCTGTCTCTGTCTCTGTCTCTGTCTCTGTCTCTGTCTCTGTCTCTGTCTCTGTCTCTGTCTCTGTCTCTGTCTCTGTCTCTGTCTCTGTCTCTGTCTCTGTCTCTGTCTCTGTCTCTGTCTCGGTGACGGTCTCTGTCCCCGTCTTTTTCTCCGTGTTTGTCTCCTGCCCCTCTAACTCCGTCTTTGTCTCCTGTCTCTCCCGCTGTCTCTGTCTCTGTCTCTATCGCTGTGTCTGACTCTGTCTCTGTCTCTGTCTCTGTCTTTGCCACCGTCTCAGACACTGTCTCTGTCTCCGTCGATATCTCTACCCCTCCGTCTCTGTCTCTGTCTCTGTCTCTGTCTCTGTACCTGTCTCTGTCTCTGTCTCTGTATCGGTCTCTGTCTTCGTCTATGTCTCCGTCTTTGTCTCCGTCTTTGTCTCCATCTGAGTCCCTGTCTTTGTCTCTTACCCCTCCGCCTCTGTCTCTATCTCTGTCTCGGTCACGGTCCCTGTCCCCGTCTTTTTCACGTCTTTGTCTCCTGCCCTTCTATCTCCGTCTGTGTCCCCTGTCTCTCTGTGCCTGTCCCTGTCCCTGTCTCTGTCTCTGTCTCTGTCTCTGTCTCTGTCTCTGTCTCTGTCTCTGTCTCTGTCTCTGTCTCTGTCTCTGTCTCTGTCTCTGTCTCTGTCTTCGTCTCTGTCTCTGTCTCTGTCTCTGTCTCTGTCTCTGTCTCTGTCTCTGTCTCTGTCTCTGTCTCTGTCTCTGTCTCTGTCTCTGTCTCTGTCTCTGTCTCTGTATCTGTCTCTGTCTCTGTCTCTGTCTCTGTCTCTGTCTCTGTCTCTGTCTCTGTCTTTGCCTCCGTCTCGGTCACTGCCTCTGTCTCCGTCGTTGTCTCTTACCCCTCCGTCTCTGTCTCTGTCTCTGTCTCTGCCTCTGTCTCTGTCTGTGTCTCAGCCTCTGTCTCTATCCCTGTCTCGGTCACGGTCTCTGTCTCAGTCTTTTTCTCTGTTTTTGCCTCCTGCACGTCTATCTCCGTCTTTGCCTCCTGTCTCTCTGTCTCTGTGTCTGTCACTATCCCTGTCCCTGTCCCTGTCCCTGTCTCTCTATCTGTGTCTGTCTCTGTCTCTATCTCTGTGTCTGTCTCTGTCTCTGTCTCTGTCTCTGTCTCTCTCTCTGTCTCTGCCTCTGTCTCTGTCTCTGTCTCTGTCTCTGCCTCTGTCTCTGTCTCTGTCTCTGTCTCTGTCTCTGTCTCTGTCTCTGCCTCTGACACTATCTCTGTCTCTGTCTCTGTCTCTGTCTCTGTCTCTGTCTCTGTCTCTGTCTCTGTCTCTGTCTCTGTCTCAGTCACTGTCTCTGTCTCCGACGTTGTCTCTTACCCCTCCGTCTCTGTCTCTGTCTCTGTCTCTGTCTCTGTCTCTGTGTCTGTCCCTGTCCCTGTCCCTGTCCCTGTCCCTGCCCCTGTCGCTGTCTCTGTCTCTGTCTCTGTCTCTGTCTCTGTGTCTGTCCCTGTCCCTGTCCCTGCCCCTGTCTCTGTCGCTCTCTCTGTCTCTGTCTCTGTCACTGTATCTGCCGCTTTCTCTGTCTCTGCCTCTGTCTCTGTCGCTTTCTCTGCCTCTGTCTCTGTCTCTGTCTCTCTCTCTGTCTCTGTCTCTGTCTCTGTCTCTGTCTCTGTCTCTGTCTCTGTCTCTGTCTCTGTCTCTGCCTCTGTCTCTGTCTCTGTCTCTGTCTCTGTCTCTGTCTCTGTCTCTGTCTCTGTCTCTGTCTCTGTCTCTGTCTCTGCCTCTGTCTCTGTCTCTGTCTCTGTCTCTGTCTCTGTCTCTGCCTCTGACACTATCTCTGTCTCTGTCTCTGTCTCTGTCTCTGTCTCTGTCTCCGTCTCTGTCTCTGTCTCTGTCGCTGTCTCTCCCTCTGTCTCTGTCTCTGTCTCTGTCCCTGGCTCTGTCACTGCCTCTGTCTCCGTCTCTGTCTCTGTCTCTGTCTCTGTCTCTGTCTCTGTCTCTGTCTCTGTCTCTGTCTCTGTCTCTGTCTCTGTCTCTGTCTCTGTCTCTGTCTCTGTCTCTGTCTCTGTCTCTGTCTCTGTCTCTGTCTCTGTCTCTGTCTCTGTCTCTGTCTCTGTCTCTGTCTCTGTCTCTGTCTCTGTCTCTGTCTCTGTCTCTGTCTCTGTCTCTGTCTCTGTCTCTGTCTCTGTCTCTGTCTCTGTCTCAGTCTCTGTCTCTGTCTCTGTCTCCGACTCTGCCCCTGGCTCAGTCTTTGCCTCTGTCTCTGTCTCTGTCTCTGTCTCTGTCTCTTTCTCTGTCTCTGCCTCAGTCACTGTCTCTGTCTCCGTCGTTGTCTCTTACCCCTCCGTCTCTGACTCTGTCTCTGTCTCTGTCTCTGTCTCTGTCTCTGTCTCTGTCTCTGTCTCTGTCTCTGTCTCTGTCTCTTTCTCTGTCTCTGCCTCTGTCTTTGTCTCTGTCTCTGTCTCTGTCTCTGTCTCCGTCTCCGTCTCTGTCTCTGTCTCTGTCTCTGTCTCTGTCTCTGTCTCTGTCTCTGTCTCTGTCTCTGTCGCTGTCTCTCCCTCTGTCTCTGTCTCTGTCTCTGTCCCTGGCTCTGTCTTTGTCTCTGTCTCTGTCTCTGTCTCTGTCTCCGTCTCCGTCTCTGTCTCTGTCTCTGTCTCTGTCTCTGTCTCTGTCTCTGTCTCCGTCTCTGTCTCTGTCTCTGTCGCTGTCTCTCCCTCTGTCTCTGTCTCTGTCTCTGTCCCTGGCTCTGTCACTGCCTCTG
This sequence comes from Megachile willughbiella, assembly GCA_945859595.2. NCBI lineage: Eukaryota > Metazoa > Arthropoda > Insecta > Hymenoptera > Megachilidae > Megachile > Megachile willughbiella. Next base: position 49,315 of record CAMAOD020000020.1, on the reverse strand, counting down.
TCTCCGTCTCTGTCTCTGTCTCTGTCTCTGTCTCTGTCTCTGTCTCTGTCTCTGTCTCTGTCTCTGTCTCTGTCTCTGTCTCTGTCTCTGTCTCTGTCTCTGTCTCTGTCTCTGTCTCTGTCTCTGTCTCTGTCTCTGTCTCTGTCTCTGTCTCTGTCTCTGTCTCAGTCTCTGTCTCTGTCTCTGTCTCCGACTCTGCCCCTGGCTCTGTCTTTGCCTCTGTCTCTGTCTCTGTCTCTGTCTCTGTCTCTGTCTCTGTCTCTGTCTCTGTCTCTGTCTCTGTCTCTGTCTCTGTCTCTGTCTCTGTCTCTGTCTCTGTCTCTGTCTCTGTCTCTGTCTCTTTCTCTGTCTGTGTCTCTGTCTCTATCTCTGTATCGGTCTCTGTCTTCGTCTTTGCCTCCGCCTTTGTCTCCGTCTTTGTCTCTGTCTCTGTCTCTGTCTCTGTCTCTGACTCTGTCTCTGTCTTTGCCTCCGTCTCAGTCACTGTCTCTTTCTCCGTCGTTGTTTCTTACCCCTCCGTCTCTGTCTCTGTCTCTGTCTCTGTCTCCGTCTCTGTCTCTGTCTCTGTCTTTGCCTCCGTCTCAGTCACTATCTCTGTTTCCGTCGTTGTCTCTTACCCCTCCGTCTCTGTCTCTGTCTCTGTCTCCGTCTCTGTCTCTGTCTCTGTCTTTGCCTCCGTCTCAGTCACTATCTCTGTTTCCGTCGTTGTCTCTTACCCCTCCGTCTCTGTCTCTGTCTCTGTCTCCGTCTCTATCTCTGTGTCTATCTCTGTCTCTGTCTCTGTCTCTGTCTCTGTCTTTGCCACCGTCTCAGACACTGTCTCTGTCTCCGTCGATGTCTCTACCCCTCCGTCTCTGTCTCTGTCTCTGTCTCTGTCCCTGCCTCTGTCTCTGTCTCTGTCTCTGTCTCTGTCTCTGTCTCTGTCTCTATCTCTGTGTCTATCTCTGTCTCTGTCTCTGTCTCTGTCTCTGTCTCTGTCTTTGCCACCGTCTCAGACACTGTCCCTGTCTCCGTCGATGTCTCTACCCCTCCGTCTCTGTCTCTGTCTCTGTCTCTGTCTCTGTCTCTGTCTCTGTCTCTGCCTCTGTCTCTGTCTCTGTCTCTGTCTCTGTCTCTGTCTCTGTCTCTGTCTCTGTCTCTGTCTCTGTCTCTGTCTCTGTCTCTGTCTCTGTCTCTGTCTCTGTCTCTGTCTCTGTCTCTGTCTCTGTCTCTGTCTCTGTCTCTGTCTCTGTCTCTTTCTCTGTCTGTGTCTCTGTCTCTATCTCTGTATCGGTCTCTGTCTTCGTCTTTGCCTCCGCCTTTGTCTCCGTCTTTGTCTCTGTCTCTGTCTCTGTCTCTGTCTCTGACTCTGTCTCTGTCTTTGCCTCCGTCTCAGTCACTGTCTCTTTCTCCGTCGTTGTTTCTTACCCCTCCGTCTCTGTCTCTGTCTCTGTCTCTGTCTCCGTCTCTGTCTCTGTCTCTGTCTTTGCCTCCGTCTCAGTCACTATCTCTGTTTCCGTCGTTGTCTCTTACCCCTCCGTCTCTGTCTCTGTCTCTGTCTCCGTCTCTATCTCTGTGTCTATCTCTGTCTCTGTCTCTGTCTCTGTCTCTGTCTTTGCCACCGTCTCAGACACTGTCTCTGTCTCCGTCGATGTCTCTACCCCTCCGTCTCTGTCTCTGTCCCTGCCTCTGTCTCTGTCTCTGTCTCTGTCTCTGTCTCTGTCTCTGTCTCTATCTCTGTGTCTATCTCTGTCTCTGTCTCTGTCTCTGTCTCTGTCTCTGTCTTTGCCACCGTCTCAGACACTGTCCCTGTCTCCGTCGATGTCTCTACCCCTCCGTCTCTGTCTCTGTCTCTGTCTCTGTCCCTGTCTCTGTCTCTGCCTCTGTCTCTGTCTCTGTCTCTGTCTCTGTCTCTGTCTCTGTCTCTGTCTCTGTCTCTGTCTCTGTCTCTGTCTCTGTCTCTGTCCCTGTCTCCGTCTCTGTCTCTGTCTCTGCCTCTGTCTCTGTCTCTGTCTCTGTCTCTGCCTCTGTCTCTGTCTCTGTCTCTGTCTCTGTCTCTGTCTCTGCCTCTGACACTATCTCTGTCTCTGTCTCTGTCTCTGTCTCTGTCTCTGTCTCCGTCTCTGTCTCTGTCTCTGTCGCTGTCTCTCCCTCTGTCTCTGTCTCTGTCTCTGTCCCTGGCTCTGTCACTGCCTCTGTCTCCGTCTCTGTCTCTGTCTCTGTCTCTGTCTCTGTCTCTGTCTCTGTCTCTGTCTCTGTCTCTGTCTCTGTCTCTGTCTCTGTCTCTGTCTCTGTCTCTGTCTCTGTCTCTGTCTCTGTCTCTGTCTCTGTCTCTGTCTCTGTCTCTGTCTCTGTCTCTGTCTCTGTCTCTGTCTCTGGCTCTGTCTCTGTCTCTGTCTCTGTCTCTGTCTCTGTCTCTGTCTCAGTCTCTGTCTCTGTCTCTGTCTCCGACTCTGCCCCTGGCTCAGTCTTTGCCTCTGTCTCTGTCTCTGTCTCTGTCTCTTTCTCTGTCTCTGCCTCAGTCACTGTCTCTGTCTCCGTCGTTGTCTCTTACCCCTCCGTCTCTGACTCTGTCTCTGTCTCTGTCTCTGTCTCTGTCTCTGTCTCTGTCTCTGTCTCTGTCTCTGTCTCTGTCTCTTACTCTGTCTCTGCCTCTGTCTTTGTCTCTGTCTCTGTCTCTGTCTCTGTCTCCGTCTCCGTCTCTGTCTCTGTCTCTGTCTCTGTCTCTGTCTCTGTCTCTGTCTCTGTCTCTGTCTCTGTCTCTGTCTCTGTCTCTGTCGCTGTCTCTCCCTCTGTCTCTGTCTCTGTCTCTGTCCCTGGCTCTGTCTTTGTCTCTGTCTCTGTCTCTGTCTCTGTCTCCGTCTCCGTCTCTGTCTCTGTCTCTGTCTCTGTCTCTGTCTCTGTCTCTGTCTCTGTCTCTGTCTCTGTCTCTGTCTCTGTCTCTGTCTCTGTCTCTGTCTCTGTCTCTGTCTCTGTCTCAGTCTCTGTCTCTGTCTCTGTCTCCGACTCTGTCTCTGTCTCTGTCTCTGTCTCTGTCTCTGTCTCTGTCTCTGTCTCTGTCTCTGTCTCTGTCTCTGTCTCTGTCTCTTTCTCTGTCTGTGTCTCTGTCCCTATCTCTGTATCGGTCTCTGTCTTCGTCTTTGCCTCCGCCTTTGTCTCCGTCTTTGTCTCTGTCTCTGTCTCTGTCTCTGTCTCTGACTCTGTCTCTGTCTTTGCCTCCGTCTCAGTCACTGTCTCTTTCTCCGTCGTTGTTTCTTACCCCTCCGTCTCTGTCTCTGTCTCTGTCTCTGTCTCCGTCTCTGTCTCTGTCTCTGTCTTTGCCTCCGTCTCAGTCACTATCTCTGTTTCCGTCGTTGTCTCTTACCCCTCCGTCTCTGTCTCTGTCTCTGTCTCCGTCTCTATCTCTGTGTCTATCTCTGTCTCTGTCTCTGTCTCTGTCTCTGTCTTTGCCACCGTCTCAGACACTGTCTCTGTCTCCGTCGATGTCTCTACCCCTCCGTCTCTGTCTCTGTCCCTGCCTCTGTCTCTGTCTCTGTCTCTGTCTCTGTCTCTGTCTCTGTCTCTATCTCTGTGTCTATCTCTGTCTCTGTCTCTGTCTCTGTCTCTGTCTCTGTCTTTGCCACCGTCTCAGACACTGTCCCTGTCTCCGTCGATGTCTCTACCCCTCCGTCTCTGTCTCTGTCTCTGTCTCTGTCCCTGTCTCTGTCTCTGCCTCTGTCTCTGTCTCTGTCTCTGTCTCTGTCTCTGTCTCTGTCTCTGTCTCTGTCTCTGTCTCTGTCTCTGTCTCTGTCTCTGTCTCTGTCTCTGTCCCTGTCTCCGTCTCTGTCTCTGTCTCTGCCTCTGTCTCTGTCTCTGTCTCTGTCTCTGCCTCTGTCTCTGTCTCTGTCTCTGTCTCTGTCTCTGTCTCTGTCTCTGCCTCTGACACTATCTCTGTCTCTGTCTCTGTCTCTGTCTCTGTCTCTGTCTCCGTCTCTGTCTCTGTCTCTGTCGCTGTCTCTCCCTCTGTCTCTGTCTCTGTCTCTGTCCCTGGCTCTGTCACTGCCTCTGTCTCCGTCTCTGTCTCTGTCTCTGTCTCTGTCTCTGTCTCTGTCTCTGTCTCTGTCTCTGTCTCTGTCTCTGTCTCTGTCTCTGTCTCTGTCTCTGTCTCTGTCTCTGTCTCTGTCTCTGTCTCTGTCTCTGTCTCTGTCTCTGTCTCTGTCTCTGTCTCTGTCTCTGTCTCTGTCTCTGTCTCTGTCTCTGTCTCTGTCTCTGTCTCTGTCTCTGTCTCTGTCTCAGTCTCTGTCTCTGTCTCTGTCTTTGCCACCGTCTCAGACACTGTCCCTGTCTCCGTCGATGTCTCTACCCCTCCGTCTCTGTCTCTGTCTCTGTCTCTGTCCCTGTCTCTGTCTCTGCCTCTGTCTCTGTCTCTGTCTCTGTCTCTGTCTCTGTCTCTGTCTCTGTCTCTGTCTCTGTCTCTGTCTCTGTCTCTGTCTCTGTCTCTGTCCCTGTCTCCGTCTCTGTCTCTGTCTCTGCCTCTGTCTCTGTCTCTGTCTCTGTCTCTGCCTCTGTCTCTGTCTCTGTCTCTGTCTCTGTCTCTGTCTCTGCCTCTGACACTATCTCTGTCTCTGTCTCTGTCTCTGTCTCTGTCTCTGTCTCCGTCTCTGTCTCTGTCTCTGTCGCTGTCTCTCCCTCTGTCTCTGTCTCTGTCTCTGTCCCTGGCTCTGTCACTGCCTCTGTCTCCGTCTCTGTCTCTGTCTCTGTCTCTGTCTCTGTCTCTATCTCTGTCTCTGTCTCTGTCTCTGTCTCTGTCTCTGTCTCTGTCTCTGTCTCTGTCTCTGTCTCTGTCTCTGTCTCTGTCTCTGTCTCTGTCTCTGTCTCTGTCTCTGTCTCTGTCTCTGTCTCTTTCTCTGTCTCTGCCTCAGTCACTGTCTCTGTCTCCGTCGTTGTCTCTTACCCCTCCGTCTCTGACTCTGTCTCTGTCTCTGTCTCTGTCTCTGTCTCTGTCTCTGTCTCTGTCTCTGTCTCTGTCTCTGTCTCTTTCTCTGTCTCTGCCTCTGTCTTTGTCTCTGTCTCTGTCTCTGTCTCTGTCTCCGTCTCCGTCTCTGTCTCTGTCTCTGTCTCTGTCTCTGTCTCTGTCTCTGTCTCTGTCTCTGTCTCTGTCTCTGTCTCTGTCTCTGTCTCTGTCGCTGTCTCTCCCTCTGTCTCTGTCTCTGTCTCTGTCCCTGGCTCTGTCTTTGTCTCTGTCTCTGTCTCTGTCTCTGTCTCCGTCTCCGTCTCTGTCTCTGTCTCTGTCTCTGTCTCTGTCTCTGTCTCTGTCTCTGTCTCCGTCTCTGTCTCTGTCTCTGTCGCTGTCTCTCCCTCTGTCTCTGTCTCTGTCTCTGTCCCTGGCTCTGTCACTGCCTCTGTCTCCGTCTCTGTCTCTGTCTCTGTCTCTGTCTCTGTCTCTGTCTCTGTCTCTGTCTCTGTCTCTGTCTCTGTCTCTGTCTCTGTCTCTGTCTCTGTCTCTGTCTCTGTCTCTGTCTCTGTCTCTGTCTCTGTCTCTGTCTCTGTCTCTGTCTCTGTCTCTGTCTCTGTCTCTGTCTCTGTCTCTGTCTCTGTCTCTGTCTCAGTCTCTGTCTCTGTCTCTGTCTCCGACTCTGCCCCTGGCTCTGTCTTTGCCTCTGTCTCTGTCTCTGTCTCTGTCTCTGTCTCTGTCTCTGTCTCTGTCTCTGTCTCTGTCTCTGTCTCTGTCTCTGTCTCTGTCTCTGTCTCTGTCTCTGTCTCTGTCTCTGTCTCTGTCTCTGTCTCTGTCTCTGTCTCTGTCTCTGTCTCTGTCTCTTTCTCTGTCTGTGTCTCTGTCTCTATCTCTGTATCGGTCTCTGTCTTCGTCTTTGCCTCCGCCTTTGTCTCCGTCTTTGTCTCTGTCTCTGTCTCTGTCTCTGTCTCTGACTCTGTCTCTGTCTTTGCCTCCGTCTCAGTCACTGTCTCTTTCTCCGTCGTTGTTTCTTACCCCTCCGTCTCTGTCTCTGTCTCTGTCTCTGTCTCCGTCTCTGTCTCTGTCTCTGTCTTTGCCTCCGTCTCAGTCACTATCTCTGTTTCCGTCGTTGTCTCTTACCCCTCCGTCTCTGTCTCTGTCTCTGTCTCCGTCTCTGTCTCTGTCTCTGTCTTTGCCTCCGTCTCAGTCACTATCTCTGTTTCCGTCGTTGTCTCTTACCCCTCCGTCTCTGTCTCTGTCTCTGTCTCCGTCTCTATCTCTGTGTCTATCTCTGTCTCTGTCTCTGTCTCTGTCTCTGTCTTTGCCACCGTCTCAGACACTGTCTCTGTCTCCGTCGATGTCTCTACCCCTCCGTCTCTGTCTCTGTCTCTGTCTCTGTCCCTGCCTCTGTCTCTGTCTCTGTCTCTGTCTCTGTCTCTGTCTCTGTCTCTGTCTCTATCTCTGTGTCTATCTCTGTCTCTGTCTCTGTCTCTGTCTCTGTCTCTGTCTTTGCCACCGTCTCAGACACTGTCCCTGTCTCCGTCGATGTCTCTACCCCTCCGTCTCTGTCTCTGTCTCTGTCTCTGTCCCTGTCTCTGTCTCTGCCTCTGTCTCTGTCTCTGTCTCTGTCTCTGTCTCTGTCACTGCCTCTGTCTCCGTCTCTGTCTCTGTCTCTGTCTCTGTCTCTGTCTCTGTCTCTGTCTCTGTCTCTGTCTCTGTCTCTGTCTCTGTCTCTGTCTCAGTCTCTGTCTCTGTCTCTGTCTCCGACTCTGCCCCTGGCTCAGTCTTTGCCTCTGTCTCTGTCTCTGTCTCTGTCTCTGTCTCTTTCTCTGTCTCTGCCTCAGTCACTGTCTCTGTCTCCGTCGTTGTCTCTTACCCCTCCGTCTCTGACTCTGTCTCTGTCTCTGTCTCTGTCTCTGTCTCTGTCTCTGTCTCTGTCTCTGTCTCTGTCTCTGTCTCTGTCTCTGTCTCTTTCTCTGTCTCTGCCTCTGTCTTTGTCTCTGTCTCTGTCTCTGTCTCTGTCTCCGTCTCCGTCTCTGTCTCTGTCTCTGTCTCTGTCTCTGTCTCTGTCTCTGTCTCTGTCTCTGTCTCTGTCTCTGTCTCTGTCTCTGTCTCTGTCTCTGTCTCTGTCGCTGTCTCTCCCTCTGTCTCTGTCTCTGTCTCTGTCCCTGGCTCTGTCTTTGTCTCTGTCTCTGTCTCTGTCTCTGTCTCCGTCTCCGTCTCTGTCTCTGTCTCTGTCTCTGTCTCTGTCTCTGTCTCCGTCTCTGTCTCTGTCTCTGTCGCTGTCTCTCCCTCTGTCTCTGTCTCTGTCTCTGTCCCTGGCTCTGTCACTGCCTCTGTCTCCGTCTCTGTCTCTGTCTCTGTCTCTGTCTCTGTCTCTGTCTCTGTCTCTGTCTCTGTCTCTGTCTCTGTCTCTGTCTCTGTCTCTGTCTCTGTCACTGTCTCTGTCTCTGTCTCTGTCTCTGTCTCTGTCTCTGTCTCTGTCTCTGTCTCTGTCTCTGTCTCTGTCTCTGTCTCAGTCTCTGTCTCTGTCTCTGTCTCCGACTCTGCCCCTGGCTCTGTCTTTGCCTCTGTCTCTGTCTCTGTCTCTGTCTCTGTCTCTGTCTCTGTCTCTGTCTCTGTCTCTGTCTCTGTCTCTGTCTCTGTCTCTGTCTCTGTCTCTGTCTCTGTCTCTGTCTCTGTCTCTGTCTCTTTCTCTGTCTGTGTCTCTGTCTCTATCTCTGTATCGGTCTCTGTCTTCGTCTTTGCCTCCGCCTTTGTCTCCGTCTTTGTCTCTGTCTCTGTCTCTGTCTCTGTCTCTGACTCTGTCTCTGTCTTTGCCTCCGTCTCAGTCACTATCTCTTTCTCCGTCGTTGTTTCTTACCCCTCCGTCTCTGTCTCTGTCTCTGTCTCTGTCTCCGTCTCTGTCTCTGTCTCTGTCTTTGCCTCCGTCTCAGTCACTATCTCTGTTTCCGTCGTTGTCTCTTACCCCTCCGTCTCTGTCTCTGTCTCTGTCTCCGTCTCTGTCTCTGTCTCTGTCTTTGCCTCCGTCTCAGTCACTATCTCTGTTTCCGTCGTTGTCTCTTACCCCTCCGTCTCTGTCTCTGTCTCTGTCTCCGTCTCTATCTCTGTGTCTATCTCTGTCTCTGTCTCTGTCTCTGTCTCTGTCTTTGCCACCGTCTCAGACACTGTCTCTGTCTCCGTCGATGTCTCTACCCCTCCGTCTCTGTCTCTGTCTCTGTCTCTGTCCCTGCCTCTGTCTCTGTCTCTGTCTGTGTCTCTGTCTCTGTCTCTGTCTCTATCTCTGTGTCTATCTCTGTCTCTGTCTCTGTCTCTGTCTCTGTCTCTGTCTTTGCCACCGTCTCAGACACTGTCCCTGTCTCCGTCGATGTCTCTACCCCTCCGTCTCTGTCTCTGTCTCTGTCTCTGTCCCTGTCTCTGTCTCTGCCTCTGTCTCTGTCTCTGTCTCTGTCTCTGTCTCTGTCTCTGTCTCTGTCTCTGTCTCTGTCTCTGTCTCTGTCTCTGTCTCTGTCTCTGTCTCTGTCTCTGTCTCTGTCCCTGTCTCCGTCTCTGTCTCTGTCTCTGCCTCTGTCTCTGTCTCTGTCTCTGTCTCTGCCTCTGTCTCTGTCTCTGTCTCTGTCTCTGTCTCTGTCTCTGCCTCTGACACTATCTCTGTCTCTGTCTCTGTCTCTGTCTCTGTCTCTGTCTCTGTCTCTGTCTCTGTCTCCGTCTCTGTCTCTGTCTCTGTCGCTGTCTCTCCCTCTGTCTCTGTCTCTGTCTCTGTCCCTGGCTCTGTCACTGCCTCTGTCTCCGTCTCTGTCTCTGTCTCTGTCTCTGTCTCTGTCTCTGTCTCTGTCTCTGTCTCTGTCTCTGTCTCTGTCTCTGTCTCTGTCTCTGTCTCTGTCTCTGTCTCTGTCTCTGTCTCTGTCTCTGTCTCTGTCTCTGTCTCTGTCTCTGTCTCTGTCTCTGTCTCTGTCTCTGTCTCTGTCTCTGTCTCTGTCTCTGTCTCTGTCTCAGTCTCTGTCTCTGTCTCTGTCTCCGACTCTGCCCCTGGCTCTGTCTTTGCCTCTGTCTCTGTCTCTGTCTCTGTCTCTGTCTCTTTCTCTGTCTCTGCCTCAGTCACTGTCTCTGTCTCCGTCGTTGTCTCTTACCCCTCCGTCTCTGACTCTGTCTCTGTCTCTGTCTCTGTCTCTGTCTCTGTCTCTGTCTCTGTCTCTGTCTCTGTCTCTGTCTCTGTCTCTGTCTCTGTCTCTGTCTCTGTCTCTTTCTCTGTCTCTGCCTCTGTCTTTGTCTCTGTCTCTGTCTCTGTCTCTGTCTCCGTCTCCGTCTCTGTCTCTGTCTCTGTCTCTGTCTCTGTCTCTGTCTCTGTCTCTGTCTCTGTCTCTGTCTCTGTCTCTGTCTCTGTCTCTGTCTCTGTCTCTGTCTCCGTCTCTGTCCCTGTCTCTGTCTCTGTCTCTCACTCTGTCTCTGTCTCTGTCTCTGTCTCTGTCTCCGTCTCTGTCTCTGTCTCTGTCTTTGCCTCCGTCTCAGTCACTGTCTCTGTTTCCGTCGTTGTCTCTTACCCCTCCGTCTCTGTCTCTGTCTCTGTTTCTGTCTCTGTCTCTGTCTCTTTCTCGGTCTCTGTCTCTGTCTCTGTCTCTGTCTCTGTCTCTGTCTCTGTGTCTGTCCCTGTCCCTGTCCCTGTCCCTGTCCCTGTCCCTGCCCCTGTCGCTGTCTCTGTCTCTGTCTCTGTCTCTGTCTCTGTGTCTGCACCTGTCCCTGTCCCTGCCCCTGTCTCTGTCGCTCTCTCTGTCTCTGTCTCTGTCACTGTATCTGTCGCTTTCTGTGTCTCTGCCTCTGTCTCTGTCGCTTTCTCTGCCTCTGTCTCTGTCTCTGTCTCTCTCTCTGTCTCTGTCTCTGTCTCTGTCTCTGTCTCTGTCTCCGTCTCTGTCTCTGTCTCTGTCGCTGTCTCTCCCTCTGTCTCTGTCTCTGTCTCTGTCCCTGGCTCTGTCACTGCGTCTGTCTCCGTCTCTGTCTCTGTCTCTGTCTCTGTCTCTCACTCTGTCTCTGTCTCCGTCTCTGCCTCTGTCTCTGTCTCTGTCTCTGTCTCTGTCTCTGTCTCTGTCTCTGTCGCTGTCTCTCCCTCTGTCTCTGTCTCTGTCTCTGTCTCTGTCTCCGTCTCTGTCTCTGTCCCTGTCGCTGTCTCTCCCTCTGTCTCTGTCTCTGTCTCTGTCTCTGTCTCTGTCTCTGTCTCCGACTCTGCCCCTGGCTCTGTCTTTGCCTCTGTCTCCGTCTCTGTCTCCGTCTCGGGCTTTGTCTCTGTCTCTGTCTCCGTCTATGTCTCTGCCGCTGTCTCTGTCTCTGTCTCAGTCTCTGTCTCTGTCTCTGTCTCCGTCTCTGTCTCTATCTCTGACTCTGCCTCTGTATCTGTCTCTGCCTCTGTCTCTGTCTCTGTCCCTGTCTCTGTTTCTGTCTCTGTCTCTGTCTCTGTCTCTGCCTCTGTCTCTGTCTCTGTCTCTGTCTCTGTCTCTGTCTCTGTCTCTGTCTCTGTCTCTGTCTCTGTTTCTGTCTCTGTCTCTGTATCTGTCTGTGTCTCTGCTTCTGTCTCTGTCTTTGTCTCCGTCTCAGTCTCTGTCTCTGTCTCTGTATTTGTCTCTGTCTCTGTCTCTGTCTCTGTCTCTGTATCAGTCTCTGTCTCTGTCTCTGTCTCTGTCTCTGTCTCTGTCTCTGTCTCTGTCTCTGTCTCTGTCTCTGTCTCTGTCTCTGTCCCTGTTTCTGTCGCTATCTCTCCCTCTGTCTCTGTCTCCGTCTCTGTCCCTGGCTCTGTCTCTGCCGCTGTCTCCGTCTCTGTCTCTGTCTCGGTCTTTGTCTCTGTCTCTGTCTCTGTCTCTGTCTCTGTCTCTGCCTCTGTCTCTGACCCGTATCTGTCTCTGTCTCTGTTTCTGTCTCTGCCTCTGTCTCTGCCCCGTCCCTCTCCCTGGCCCTGTCGCTGTCTCTGACTCCGTCTCTGTCTATGCATCTGTCTCTGTCTCTGTCTCTGTCTCTGTCTCTGTCTCTGTCTCTGTCTCAGTCTCTGTCTCTTTCTTGGTCTTTGTCTCCGTCTCTGTCTCCGTCTCTGTCTCTGTCTCTGTCTCGGTCTTTGTCTCCGTCTCTGTCTCTGTCTCTGTCTCAGTCTCTGTCTCTGTCTCTGTCTCTGTCTCTGTCTCTGTCTCCGTTTCTGTCTCTATCTCTGCCTCTGAATCTGTCTCTGTTTCTGTCTCTGTTTCTGTCCCTGTCTCTGTTTCTGTCTCTATCTCTGTCTCTGTCTCTGTCCCTGTCTCTGTCTCTGTCTCTGTCTCTGTCTCTGTCTCTGTCTCTGTTTCTGTCTCTGTCTCGGTCTCTGTCTCTGTTTCTGTCTCTGTCTCTGTTTCTGTCTGTGTCTCTGCTTCTGTCTCGGTCTTTGTCTCCGTCTCTGTCTCTGGCTCTGTATCTGTATTTGTCTCTGTCTCTGTATCAGTCTGTGTCTCTGTCGCTGTCTCAGTCTCTGTCTCTGTCTCTGTGTCCGTCTCTGTCTCTGCCGCTGTCTCTGTCTCAGTCTCAGTCCCTGGCTCTGTCTCTGCCCCTGTCTCCGTCTCTGACTCTGTCTCTGTCTCTGTCTCTGTCTCTGTCTCTGTCTCTGTCTCTATCTCTGTCTCTGTCTCTGTCTCTGTCTCGGTCTCTGTCTCTGTCTCTGCCTCCGTCTCTGTCTCTGTCTCTGTCGCTGTCTCTCCCTCTGTACCTGTCTCCGTCTCTGTCCCTGGCTCTGTCTCTGCCTCTGTCTCCGTCTCTGTCTCTGTCTCGGTCTTTGTCTCCGTCTCTGTCTCCGGCTCTGTCTCTATCTCTGTCCCTGTCTCTGTTTCTGTCTCTATCTCTGTCTCTGTCTCTGTCTCTGTCTCTGTCTCTGTCTCTGTCTCTGTCTCTGTCTCTGTCTCTGTTTCTGTCTCTGTCTCTGTCTCTGTCTCTGTCTCTGTTTCTGTCTCTGTCTCTGGCTCTGTCTCTGTCTCTGTCTCTGTCTCTGTCGCTGTCTCTCCCTCTGTCTCTGTCTCCGTCTCTGTCCCTGGCTCTGTCTCTGCCTCTGTCTCCGTCTCTGTCCCTGTCTCGGTCTTTGTCTCCGTCTCTGTCTCTGTCTCTGTCTCTGCCTCTGTCTCTGTCCCCGTATCTGTCTCTGTCTCTGTTTCTGTCTCTGCCTCTGTCTCTGTCTCTGCCTCTGTCCCTGCCCCGTCCCTCTCCCTGGCCCTGTCACTGTCTCTGTCTCCGTCTCTGTCTATGCATCTGTCTCTGTCTCTGTCTCTGTCCCTGGCTCTGTCTCTGCCTCTGTCTCTGTCTCCGTCTCTGTCTCTGTCTCTGTCTCTGTCTCTGTCGCTGTCTCTCCCTCTGTCTCTGTCCCCGTATCTGTCTCTGTCTCTGTCTCTGTCTCTGTCTCTGTTTCTGTCCCTGTCTCGGACTTTGTCTCCGTCTCTGTCTCTGTCTCTATCTCTGTCTCTGTACCAGTCTCTGTCCTTGTCGATGTCTCAGTCTCTGTCTCTGTCTCTGTCTGTGTCTCTGTCTCTGTGTCCGTCTCTGTCTCTGCCGCTGTCTCTGTCTCAGTCTCAGTCCCTGGCTCTGTCTCTGCCTCTGTCTCCGTCTCTGTCTCTACCGCTGTCTCTGTCTCAGTCTCAGTCTCTGTCTCTGTCTCTGTCTCCGTCTCTGTCTCTATATCTGTCTCTGCCTCTGTCTCTGTCTCTGTCCCTGTCTCTGTCTCTGTCTCTGTCTCTGTATCAGTCTCTGTCCTTGTCGATGTCTCAGTCTCTGTCTCTGTCTCTGTGTCCGTCTCTGTCTCTGCCGCTGTCTCTGTCTCAGTCTCAGTCCTTGGCTCTGTCTCTGCCTCTGTCTCCGTCTCTGTCTCTGTCTCTGTCTCTGTCTCTGTCTCTGTCTCTATCTCTTTCTCTGTCTCTGCCTCTGTCTCTGTCTCTGTCACTGTCTCTGTCTCTGTCTCCGTCTCTGTCTCTGTTTCGGTCGCTGTCTCTCCCTCTGTCTCTGTCTCTGTCTCTGTCCCTGGCTTTGTCTCTGCCTCTGTCTCCGTCTCTGACTCTGTCTCTGTCTCTGTCTCTGTCTCTGTCTGTGTCTCTGTCTCTGTCTCTGTCTCTGTCTCTGCCGCTGTCTCTGTCTCAGTCTCAGTCCCTGGCTCTGTCTCTGCCTCTGTCTCCGTCTCTGTCTCTGTCTCTGTCTCTGTCTCTGTCTCTGTCTCTGTCTCAGTCACTGTCTCTGTCTCCGTCGTTGTCTCTTACCCCTCCGTCTCTGACTCTGTCTCTGTCTCTGTCTCTGTCTCTGTCTCTGTCTCTGTCTCTGTCTCTGTCTCTGTTTCTGTCTCTGTCTCTGTCTCTGTCTCTGTCTCTGTCTCTGTCTCTGTCTCTGTCTCTGTCTCTGTGTCTGTCCCTGTCCCTGTCCCTGTCCCTGTCCCTGTCCCTGCCCCTGTCGCTGTCTCTGTCTCTGTCTCTGTCACTGTCTCTGTGTCTGTCCCTGTCCCTGTCCCTGCCCCTGTCTCTGTCGCTCTATCTGTCTCTGTCTCTGTCACTGTATCTGTCGCTTTCTCTGTCTCTGCCTCTGTCTCTGTCGCTTTCTCTGCCTCTGTCTCTGTCTCTGTCTCTCTCTCTGTCTCTGTCTCTGTCTCTGTCTCTGTCTCTGTCTCTGTCTCTGTCTCTGTCTCTGCCTCTGTCTCTGCCTCTGTCTCTGTCTCTGTCTCTGTCTCTGTCTCTGTCTCTGTCTCTGTCTCTGTCTCTGTCTCTGTCTCTGTCTCTGTCTCTGTCTCTGTCTCTTTCTCTGTCTGTGTCTCCGTCTCTATCTCTGTATCGGTCTCTGTCTTCGTCTTTGCCTCCGCCTTTGTCTCCGTCTTTGTCTCTGTCTCTGTCTCTGTCTCTGTCTCTGACTCTGTCTCTGTCTTTGCCTCCGTCTCAGTCACTGTCTCTTTCTCCGTCGTTGTTTCTTACCCCTCCGTCTCTGTCTCTGTCTCTGTCTCTGTCTCCGTCTCTGTCTCTGTCTCTGTCTTTGCCTCCGTCTCAGTCACTGTCTCTGTTTCCGTCGTTGTCTCTAACCCCTCCGTCTCTGTCTCTGTCTCTGTCTCCCTCTCTGTCTCTGTCTCTGTCTCTGTCTGTGTCTCTGTCTCTGTCTCTGTCTCTGTCTCTGTCTCTGTCCCTGTCCCTGTCTCTGTCTCTCACTCTGTCTCTGTCTCTGTCTCTGTCTCTGTCTCTGTCTCTGTCTCTGTCTCTTTCTCTGTCTCAGACTCTGCCCCTGGCTCTGTCTTTGCCTCTGTCTCTGTCTCTGTCTCTGTCTCTGTCTCTTTCTCTGTCTCTGCCTCAGTCACTGTCTCTGTCTCCGTCGTTGTCTCTTACCCCTCCGTCTCTGACTCTGTCTCTGTCTCTGTCTCTGTCTCTGTCTCTGTCTCTGTCTCTGTCTCTGTCTCTGTCTCTGGTTCTGTCTCTTTCTCTGTCTCTGCCTCTGTCTCTGTCTCTGTCTCTGTCTCTGCCTCTGTCTCCGTCTCTGTCTCTGTCTCTGTCTCTGTCTCTGTCTCTGTCTCTGCCTCTGTCTCTGCCTCTGTCCCTGTCTCTGTCTCTGTCTCTGTCTCTGTCTCTGTCCCTGTCTCTGTCTCTGTCTCTGTCTCTGTCTCTGTCTCTGTCTCTTTCTCTGTCTGTGTCTCCGTCTCTATCTCTGTATCGGTCTCTGTCTTCGTCTTTGCCTCCGCCTTTGTCTCCGTCTTTGTCTCTGTCTCTGTCTCTGTCTCTGTCTCTGTCTCTGTCTCTGTCTCTGTCTCAGTCACTGTCTCTGTCTCCGTCGTTGTCTCTGACCCCTCCGTCTCTGACTCTGTCTCTGTCTCTGTTTCTGTCTCTGTCTCTGTCTCTGTCTCTGTCTCTGTCTCTGTCTCTGTCTCTGTCTCTTTCTCTGTCTCTGCCTCTGTCTCTGTCTCTGTCTCTGTCTCTGTCTCTGTCTCTGTCTCCGTCTCTGTCTCTGTCTCTGTCGCTGTCTCTCCCTCTGTCTCTGTCTCTGTCTCTGTCCCTGGCTCTGTCACTGCCTCTGTCTCCGTCTCTGTCTCTGTCTCTGTCTCTGTCTCTGTCTCTGTCTCTGTCTCTGTCTCTGTCTCTGTCTCTGTCTCTGTCTCTGTCTCTGTCTCTGTCTCTGTCTCTGTCTCTGTCTCTGTCTCTGTCTCTGTCTCTGTCTCTGTCTCTGTCTCTGTCTCTGTCTCTGTCTCTGTCTCTGTCTCAGACTCTGCCCCTGGCTCTGTCTTTGCCTCTGTCTCTGTCTCTGTCTCTGTATCTGTCTCTTTCTCTGTCTCTGCCTCAGTCACTGTCTCTGTCTCCGTCGTTGTCTCTTACCCCTCCGTCTCTGACTCTGTCTCTGTCTCTGTCTCTGTCTCTGTCTCTGTCTCTGTCTCTGTCTCTGTCTCTGTCTCTGTCTCTGTCTCTGTCTCTTTCTCTGTCTCTGCCTCTGTCTCTGTCTCTGTCTCTGTCTCTGTCTCTGTCTCCGTCTCTGTCTCTGTCTCTGTCTCTGTCTCTGTCTCTGTCTCTGTCTCTGTCTCAGTCACTGTCTCTGTCTCCGTCGTTGTCTCTTACCCCTCCGTCTCTGACTCTGTCTCTGTCTCTGTCTCTGTCTCTGTCTCTGTCTCTGTCTCTGTCTCTGTCTCTGTCTCTGTCTCTGTCTCTTTCTCTGTCTCTGCCTCTGTCTCTGTCTCTGTCTCTGTCTCTGTCTCTGTCTCTGTCTCCGTCTCTGTCTCTGTCTCTATCGCTGTCTCTCCCTCTGTCTCTGTCTCTGTCTCTGTCCCTGGCTCTGTCACTGCCTCTGTCTCCGTCTCTGTCTCTGTCTCTGTCTCTGTCTCTGTCTCTGTCTCTGTCTCTGTCTCTGTCTCTGTCTCTGTCTCTGTCTCTGTCTCTGTCTCTGTCTCTGTCTCTGTCTCAGACTCTGCCCCTGGCTCCGTCTTTGCCTCTGTCTCTGTCTCTGTCTCTGTCTCTGTCTCTTTCTCTGTCTCTGCCTCAGTCACTGTCTCTGTCTCCGTCGTTGTCTCTTACCCCTCCGTCTCTGACTCTGTCTCTGTCTCTGTCTCTGTCTCTGTCTCTGTCTCTGTCTCTGTCTCTGTCTCTGTCTCTGTCTCTGTCTCTGTCTCTGTCTCTGTCTCTGTCTCTTTCTCTGTCTCTGCCTCTGTCTCTGTCTCTGTCTCTGTCTCTGTCTCTGTCTCCGTCTCTGTCTCTGTCTCTGTCTCTGTCTCTGTCTCTGTCTCTGTCTCTGTCTCTGTCTCTGTCTCTGTCTCTGTCTCTGTCTCCGTCTCTGTCCCTGTCTCTGTCTCTGTCTCTCACTCTGTCTCTGTCTCTGTCTCTGTATCTGTACCTCTGTCTCTGTCTCCGTCTCTGTCTCTGTCTTTGTCTCTGTCTCTGTCTCTGTCTCTGTCTCTGTCTCCGTCTCTGTCTCTGTCTCTGTCTTTGCCTCCGTCTCAGTCACTGTCTCTGTTTCCGTCGTTGTCTCTTACCCCTCCGTCTCTGTCTCTGTCTCTGTTTCTGTCTCTGTCTCTGTCTCTGTCTCTGTCTCTGTCTCTGTCTCTGTCTCTGTCTCTGTCTCTGTGTCTGTCCCTGTACCTGTCCCTGTCCCTGTCCCTGTCCCTGTCCCTGCCCCTGTCGCTGTCTCTGTCTCCGTCTCTGTCTCTGTCTCTGTGTCTGTCCCTGTCCCTGTCCCTGCCCCTGTCTCTGTCGCTCTCTCTGTCTCTGTCTCTGTCACTGTATCTGTCGCTTTCTCTGTCTCTGCCTCTGTCTCTGTCGCTTTCTCTGCCTCTGTCTCTGTCTCTGTCTCTCTCTCTGTCTCTGTCTCTGTCTCTGTCTCTGTCTCTGTCTCTGTCTCTGTCTCTGCCTCTGTCTCTGCCTCTGTCTCTGTCTCTGTCTGTGTCTCTGTCTCTGTCTCTGTCTCTGTCTCTGTCTCTGTCTCTGTCTCTGTCTCTGTCTCTGTCTCTGTCTCTTTCTCTGTCTGTGTCTCCGTCTCTATCTCTGTATCGGTCTCTGTCCTCGTCTTTGCCTCCGCCTTTGTCTCCGTCTTTGTCTCTGTCTCTGTCTCTGTCTCTGTCTCTGACTCTGTCTCTGTCTTTGCCTCCGTCTCAGTCACTGTCTCTTTCTCCGTCGTTGTTTCTTACCCCTCCGTCTCTGTCTCTGTCTCTGTCTCTGTCTCCGTCTCTGTCTCTGTCTCTGTCTTTGCCTCCGCCTCAGTCACTGTCTCTGTTTCCGTCGTTGTCTCTTACCCCTCCGTCTCTGTCTCTGTCTCTGTCTCCCTCTCTGTCTCTGTCTCTGTCTCTGTCTGTGTCTCTGTCTCTGTCTCTGTCTCTGTCTCTGTCTCTGTCCCTGTCCCTGTCTCTGTCTCTCACTCTGTCTCTGTCTCTGTCTCTGTCTCTGTCTCTGTCTCGGTCTCTGTCTCTGTCTCTGTCTCTGTCTCTGTCTCTGTCTCTGTCTCTGTCTCAGACTCTGCCCCTGTCTCTGTCTCTATCTCTGTGTCTATCTCTGTCTCTGTCTCTGTCTCTGTCTTTGCCACCGTCTCAGACACTGTCTCTGTCTCCGTCGATGTCTCTACCCCTCCGTCTCTGTCTCTGTCTCTGTCTCTGTCCCTGCCTCTGTCTCTGTCTCTGTCTCTGTCTCTGCCTCTGTCTCTGTCTCTGTCTCTGTCTCTGTCTCTGTCTCTGCCTCTGACACTATCGCTGTCTCTGTCTCTGTCTCTGTCTCTGTCTCTGTCTCTGTCTCTGTCTCTGTCTCTGTCTCTGTCTCTGTCTCTGTCTCTGTCTCTGTCTCTGTCTCAGTCACTGTCTCTGTCTCCGTCGTTGTCTCTTACCCCTCCGTCTCTGACTCTGTCTCTGTCTCTGTCTCTGTCTCTGTCTCTGTCTCTGTCTCCGTCTCTGTCTCTGTCTCCGTCTCTGTCTCTGTCTCTGTCGCTGTCTCTCCCTCTGTCTCTGTCTCTGTCTCTGTCTCTGTCTCTGTCTCCGTCTCTGTCTCTGTCTCTGTCGCTGTCTCTCCCTCTGTCTCTGTCTCTGTCTCTGTCCCTGGCTCTGTCTCTGCCTCTGTCTCCGTCTCTGTCTCTGTCTCTGTCTCTGTCTCTGTCTCTGTCTCTGTCTCTGTCTCTGTCTCTGTCTCTGTCTCTGTCTCTGTCTCTGTCTCTGTCTCTGTCTCTGTCTCTGTCTCTGTCTCTGTCTCTGTCTCTGTCTCTGTCTCTGTCTCTGTCTCTGTCTCTGTCTCTGTCTCTGTCTCTGTCTCTGTCTCTGTCTCTGTCTCTGTCTCCGACTCTGCCCCTGGCTCTGTCTTTGCCTCTGTCTCCGTCTCTGTCTCCGTCTCGGGCTTTGTCTCTGTCTCTGTCTCTGTCTCTGTCTCTGTCTCTGTCTCTGTCTCTGTCTCTGTCTCTGTTTCTGTCTCTGTCTCTGTATCTGTCTGTGTCTCTGCTTCTGTCTCTGTCTTTGTCTCCGTCTCAGTCTCTGTCTCTGTCTCTGTATTTGTCTCTGTCTCTGTCTCTGTCTCTGTCTCTGTATCAGTCTCTGTCTCTGTCTCTGTCTCTGTCTCTGTCTCTGTCTCTGTCTCTGTCTCTGTCTCTGTCTCTGTCTCTGTCTCTGTCTCAGTCTCCGTCTCTGCCTCTGTCTGGTTCTCTGTCTCTGAGTCCGTCCCTGTCTCTGCCGCTGTCTCTGTCTCAGTCTCAGTCCCTGGCTCTGTCTCTGCCCCTGTCTCCGTCTCTGACTCTGTCTCTGTCTCTGTCTCTGTCTCTGTCTCTGTCTCTGTCTCTGTCTCTATCTCTGTCTCTGTCTCTGTCTCTGTCTCGGTCTCTGTCTCTGTCTCTGCCTCCGTCTCTGTCTCTGTCTCTGTCGCTGTCTCTCCCTCTGTACCTGTCTCCGTCTCTGTCCCTGGCTCTGTCTCTGCCTCTGTCTCCGTCTCTGTCTCTGTCTCGGTCTTTGTCTCCGTCTCTGTCTCCGTCTCTGTCTCTATCTCTGGCCCTGTCTCTGTTTCTGTCTCTATCTCTGTCTCTGTCTCTGTCTCTGTCTCTGTCTCTGTCTCTGTCTCTGTCTCTGTTTCTGTCTCTGTCTCTGTCTCTGTCTCTGTCTCTGTCTCTGTTTCTGTCTCTGTCTCTGGCTCTGTCTCTGTCTCTGTCTCTGTCTCTGTCGCTGTCTCTCCCTCTGTCTCTGTCTCCGTCTCTGTCCCTGGCTCTGTCTCTGCCTCTGTCTCCGTCTCTGTCCCTGTTTCGGGCTTTGTCTCCGTCTCTGTCTCTGTCTCTGTCTCTGCCTCTGTCTCTGTCCCCGTATCTGTCTCTGTCTCTGTTTCTGTCTCTGCCTCTGTCTCTGTCTCTGCCTCTGTCCCTGCCCCGTCCCTCTCCCTGGCCCTGTCACTGTCTCTGTCTCCGTCTCTGTCTATGCATCTGTCTCTGTCTCTGTCTCTGTCCCTGGCTCTGCCTCTGCCTCTGTCTCTGTCTCCGTCTCTGTCTCTGGCTCTGTCTCTGTCGCTGTCTCTCCCTCTGTCTCTGTCCCCGTATCTGTCTCTGTCTCTGTTTCTGTCTCTGCCTCCGTCGCTGTCTCTCCCTCTGTCTCTGTCTCCGACTCTGTCCCTGGCTCTGTCTTTGCCTCTGTCTCCGTCTCTGTCTCTGTCTCGGTCTTTGTCTCCGTCTCTGTCTCTGTCTCTGTCTCTGTCTCAGTCTCTGTCGCTGTCTCTGTCTCCGTCTCTGTCTCTATCTCTGTCTCTGCCTCTGTCTCTCTCTCTGTCTCTGTCTCTGTCTCTGTCTCCGTCTCTGTCTCTGTCTCTATCTCTGCCTCTGTCTCCGTCTCTGACTCTGTTTCTGTCTCTGTTCCTGGCTCTGTCCCTGCCTCTGTCTCCGTCTCTGTCCCTGTCACGGTCTTTGTCTCCGTCTCTGTCTCTGTCTCTGTCTCTGTTTCTGTCCCTGTCTCGGTCTTTGTCTCCGTCTCTGTCTCTGTCTCTGTCTCTGCCTCTGTCTCTGTCCCCGTATCTGTCTCTGTCTCCGTCTCTGTCTCAGTCTCAGCCTCTGTCTCTGTCTCTGTCTCCGTCTCTGTCTCTGTCTCTGTCTCTGTCTCTGTCTCTGTCTCTGTCTCTGTCTCTGTCTCTGTCTCTGTCTCTGTCTCTGTCTCTGTCTCTGTCTCTGTCTCTGTCTCTGTCTCTGTCTCTGTCTCTGTCTCAGACTCTGCCCCTGGCTCTGTCTTTGCCTCTGTCTCTGTCTCTGTCTCTGTATCTGTCTCTTTCTCTGTCTCTGCCTCAGTCACTGTCTCTGTCTCCGTCGTTGTCTCTTACCCCTCCGTCTCTGACTCTGTCTCTGTCTCTGTCTCTGTCTCTGTCTCTGTCTCTGTCTCTGTCTCAGTCTCTGTCTCTGTCTCTGTCTCTGTCTCTTTCTCTGTCTCTGCCTCTGTCTCTGTCTCTGTCTCTGTCTCTGTCTCTGTCTCCGTCTCTGTCTCTGTCTCTGTCTCTGTCTCTGTCTCTGTCTCTGTCTCTGTCTCTGTCTCTGTCTCTGTCTCTGTCTCTGTCTCTGTCTCTGTCTCAGTCACTGTCTCTGTCTCTGTCTGTGTCTCTGTCTCTGTCTCTGTCTCTGTCTCTGTCTCTGTCTCTGTCTCTGTCTCTGTCTCTTTCTCTGTCTGTGTCTCCGTCTCTATCTCTGTATCGGTCTCTGTCTTCGTCTTTGCCTCCGCCTTTGTCTCCGTCTTTGTCTCTGTCTCTGTCTCTGTCTCTGTCTCTGACTCTGTCTCTGTCTTTGCCTCCGTCTCAGTCACTGTCTCTTTCTCCGTCGTTGTTTCTTACCCCTCCGTCTCTGTCTCTGTCTCTGTCTCTGTCTCCGTCTCTGTCTCTGTCTCTGTCTTTGCCTCCGCCTCAGTCACTGTCTCTGTTTCCGTCGTTGTCTCTTACCCCTCCGTCTCTGTCTCTGTCTCTGTCTCCCTCTCTGTCTCTGTCTCTGTCTCTGTCTGTGTCTCTGTCTCTGTCTCTGTCTCTGTCTCTGTCTCTGTCCCTGCCCCTGTCTCTGTCTCTCACTCTGTCTCTGTCTCTGTCTCTGTCTCTGTCTCTGTCTCGGTCTCTGTCTCTGTCTCTGTCTCTGTCTCTGTCTCTGTCTCTGTCTCTGTCTCTGTCTCTGTCTCAGACTCTGCCCCTGTCTCTGTCTCTATCTCTGTGTCTATCTCTGTCTCTGTCTCTGTCTCTGTCTTTGCCACCGTCTCAGACACTGTCTCTGTCTCCGTCGATGTCTCTACCCCTCCGTCTCTGTCTCTGTCTCTGTCTCTGTCCCTGCCTCTGTCTCTGTCTCTGTCTCTGTCTCTGCCTCTGTCTCTGTCTCTGTCTCTGTCTCTGTCTCTGTCTCTGCCTCTGACACTATCGCTGTCTCTGTCTCTGTCTCTGTCTCTGTCTCTGTCTCTGTCTCTGTCTCTGTCTCTGTCTCTGTCTCTGTCTCTGTCTCTGTCTCTGTCTCTGTCTCTGTCTCTGTCTCTGTCTCAGTGACTGTCTCTGTCTCCGTCGTTGTCTCTTACCCCTCCGTCTCTGACTCTGTCTCTGTCTCTGTCTCTGTCTCTGTCTCTGTCTCTGTCTCCGTCTCTGTCTCTGTCTCCGTCTCTGTCTCTGTCTCTGTCGCTGTCTCTCCCTCTGTCTCTGTCTCTGTCTCTGTCTCTGTCTCTGTCTCCGTCTCTGTCTCTGTCTCTGTCGCTGTCTCTCCCTCTGTCTCTGTCTCTGTCTCTGTCCCTGGTTCTGTCTCTGCCTCTGTCTCCGTCTCTGTCTCTGTCTCTGTCTCTGTCTCTGTCTCTGTCTCTGTCTCTGTCTCTGTCTCTGTCTCTGTCTCTGTCTCTGTCTCTGTCTCTGTCTCTGTCTCTGTCTCTGTCTCTGTCTCTGTCTCTGTCTCTGTCTCTGTCTCTGTCTCTGTCTCTGTCTCTGTCTCTGTCTCTGTCTCCGACTCTGCCCCTGGCTCTGTCTTTGCCTCTGTCTCCGTCTCTGTCTCCGTCTCGGGCTTTGTCTCTGTCTCTGTCTCTGTCTCTGTCTCTGTCTCTGTCTCTGTCTCTGTCTCTGTCTCTGTTTCTGTCTCTGTCTCTGTATCTGTCTGTGTCTCTGCTTCTGTCTCTGTCTTTGTCTCCGTCTCAGTCTCTGTCTCTGTCTCTGTATTTGTCTCTGTCTCTGTCTCTGTCTCTGTCTCTGTATCAGTCTCTGTCTCTGTCTCTGTCTCTGTCTCTGTCTCTGTCTCTGTCTCTGTCTCTGTCTCTGTCTCTGTCTCTGTCTCTGTCTCTGTCTCTGTCTCAGTCTCCGTCTCTGCCTCTGTCTGGTTCTCTGTCTCTGAGTCCGTCCCTGTCTCTGCCGCTGTCTCTGTCTCAGTCTCAGTCCCTGGCTCTGTCTCTGCCCCTGTCTCCGTCTCTGACTCTGTCTCTGTCTCTGTCTCTGTCTCTGTCTCTGTCTCTGTCTCTATCTCTGTCTCTGTCTCTGTCTCTGTCTCGGTCTCTGTCTCTGTCTCTGCCTCCGTCTCTGTCTCTGTCTCTGTCGCTGTCTCTCCCTCTGTACCTGTCTCCGTCTCTGTCCCTGGCTCTGTCTCTGCCTCTGTCTCCGTCTCTGTCTCTGTCTCGGTCTTTGTCTCCGTCTCTGTCTCCGTCTCTGTCTCTATCTCTGGCCCTGTCTCTGTTTCTGTCTCTATCTCTGTCTCTGTCTCTGTCTCTGTCTCTGTCTCTGTCTCTGTCTCTGTCTCTGTTTCTGCCTCTGTCTCTGTCGCTGTCTCTGTCTCTGTTTCTGTCTCTGTCTCTGGCTCTGTCTCTGTCTCTGTCTCTGTCTCTGTCGCTGTCTCTCCCTCTGTCTCTGTCTCCGTCTCTGTCCCTGGCTCTGTCTCTGCCTCTGTCTCCGTCTCTGTCCCTGTCTCGGTCTTTGTCTCCGTCTCTGTCTCTGTCTCTATCTCTGCCTCTGTCTCTGTCCCCGTATCTGTCGCTGTCTCTGTTTCTGTCTCTGCCTCTGTCTCTGTCTCTGCCTCTGTCCCTGCCCCGTCCCTCTCCCTGGCCCTGTCACTGTCTCTGTCTCCGTCTCTGTCTATGCATCTGTCTCTGTCTCTGTCTCTGTCCCTGGCTCTGCCTCTGCCTCTGTCTCTGTCTCCGTCTCTGTCTCTGGCTCTGTCTCTGTCGCTGTCTCTCCCTCTGTCTCTGTCCCCGTATCTGTCTCTGTCTCTGTTTCTGTCTCTGCCTCCGTCGCTGTCTCTCCCTCTGTCTCTGTCTCCGACTCTGTCCCTGGCTCTGTCTTTGCCTCTGTCTCCGTCTCTGTCTCTGTCTCGGTCTTTGTCTCCGTCTCTGTCTCTGTCTCTGTCTCTGTCTCAGTCTCTGTCGCTGTCTCTGTCTCCGTCTCTGTCTCTATCTCTGTCTCTGCCTCTGTCTCTCTCTCTGTCTCTGTCTCTGTCTCTGTCTCCGTCTCTGTCTCTGTCTCTATCTCTGCCTCTGTCTCCGTCTCTGACTCTGTTTCTGTCTCTGTTCCTGGCTCTGTCCCTGCCTCTGTCTCCGTCTCTGTCCCTGTCACGGTCTTTGTCTCCGTCTCTGTCTCTGTCTCTGTCTCTGTTTCTGTCCCTGTCTCGGTCTTTGTCTCCGTCTCTGTCTCTGTCTCTGTCTCTGCCTCTGTCTCTGTCCCCGTATCTGTCTCTGTCTCCGTCTCTGTCTCAGTCTCAGCCTCTGTCTCTGTCTCTGTCTCCGTCTCAGTCTCTATATCTGTCTCTGCCTCTGTCTCTGTCTCTGTCCCTGTCTCTGTCTCTGTCTCTGTTTCTGTCCCTGTCTCGGACTTTGTCTCCGTCTCTGTCTCTGTCTCTGTCTCTGTCTCTGCCTCTGTCTCTGTCCCCGTATCTGTCTCTGTCTCCGTCTGTGTCTCAGTCTCAGCCTCTGTCTCTGTCTCTGTCTCCGTCTCTGTCTCTATATCTGTCTCTGTCTCTGTCTCTGTCTCTGTCTCTGTCTCTGTCTCTGTCTCTGTCTCTGTCTCTGTCTCTGTCTCTGTCTCTGTCTCTGTCTCTGTCTCTGTCTCTGTCTCTGTCTCTGTCTCCGTCTCTGTCTCTATATCTGTCTCTGCCTCTGTCTCTGTCTCTGTCCCTGTCTCTGTCTCTGTCTCTGTATCAGTCTCTGTCCTTGTCGATGTCTCAGTCTCTGTCTCTGTCTCTGTCTGTGTCTCTGTCTCTGTGTCCGTCTCTGTCTCTGCCGCTGTCTCTGTCTCAGTCTCAGTCCCTGGCTCTGTCTCTGCCTCTGTCTCCGTCTCTGTCTCTTTCTCGGTCTTTGTCTCCGTCTCTGTCTCTGTCTCTGTCTCTGTCTCTATCTCTTTCTCTGTCTCTGCCTCTGTCTCTGTCTCTGTCACTGTCTCTGTCTCTGTCTCCGTCTCTGTCTCTGTTTCGGTCGCTGTCTCTCCCTCTGTCTCTGTCTCTGTCTCTGTCCCTGGCTTTGTCTCTGCCTCTGTCTCCGTCTCTGACTCTGTCTCTGTCTCTGTCTCTGTCTCTGTCTGTGTCTCTGTCTCTGTCTCTGTCTCTGTCTCTGCCGCTGTCTCTGTCTCAGTCTCAGTCCCTGGCTCTGTCTCTGCCTCTGTCTCCGTCTCTGTCTCTGTCTCTGTCTCTGTCTCTGTCTCTGTCTCTGTCTCTGTCTCAGTCACTGTCTCTGTCTCCGTCGTTGTCTCTTACCCCTCCGTCTCTGACTCTGTCTCTGTCTCTGTCTCTGTCTCTGTCTCTGTCTCTTTCTCTGTCTCTGCCTCTGTCTCTGTCTCTGTCTCTGTCTCTGTCTCTGTCTCCGTCTCTGTCTCTGTCTCTGTCGCTGTCTCTCCCTCTGTCTCTGTCTCTGTCTCTGTCCCTGGCTCTGTCACTGCCTCTGTCTCCGTCTCTGTCTCTGTCTCTGTCTCTGTCTCTGTCTCTGTCTCTGTCTCTGTCTCTGTCTCTGTCTCTGTCTCTGTCTCTGTCTCTGTCTCTGTCTCTGTCTCTGTCTCTGTCTCTGTCTCTGTCTCTGTCTCTGTCTCTGTCTCTGTCTCTGTCTCTGTCTCTGTCTCTGTCTCAGACTCTGCCCCTGGCTCTGTCTTTGCCTCTGTCTCTGTCTCTGTCTCTGTCTCTTTCTCTGTCTCTGCCTCAGTCACTGTCTCTGTCTCCGTCGTTGTCTCTTACCCCTCCGTCTCTGACTCTGTCTCTGTCTCTGTCTCTGTCTCTGTCTCTGTCTCTGTCTCTGTCTCTGTCTCTGTCTCTTTCTCTGTCTCTGCCTCTGTCTCTGTCTCTGTCTCTGTCTCTGTCTCTGTCTCCGTCTCTGTCTCTGTCTCTGTCTCTGTCTCTGTCTCTGTCTCTGTCTCTGTCTCTGTCTCTGTCTCTGTCTCTGTCTCCGTCTCTGTCCCTGTCTCTGTCTCTGTCTCTCACTCTGTCTCTGTCTCTGTCTCTGTATCTGTACCTCTGTCTCTGTCTCCGTCTCTGTCTCTGTCTCTGTCTCTGTCTCTGTCTCTGTCTCTGTCTCTGTCTCTGTCTCTGTCTCCGTCTCTGTCTCTGTCTCTGTCTTTGCCTCCGTCTCAGTCACTGTCTCTGTTTCCGTCGTTGTCTCTTACCCCTCCGTCTCTGTCTCTCTCTCTGTTTCTGTCTCTGTCTCTGTCTCTGTCTCTGTCTCTGTCTCTGTCTCTGTCTCTGTCTCTGTCTCTGTCTCTGTCTCTGTCTCTGTGTCTGTCCCTGTCCCTGTCCCTGTCCCTGTCCCTGTCCCTGCCCCTGTCGCTGTCTCTGTCTCTGTCTCTGTGTCTGTCCCTGTCCCTGTCCCTGCCCCTGTCTCTGTCGCTCTCTCTGTCTCTGTCTCTGTCACTGTATCTGTCGCTTTCTCTGTCTCTGCCTCTGTCTCTGTCGCTTTCTCT
The DNA here is from genome assembly GCA_945859595.2 of Megachile willughbiella. NCBI lineage: Eukaryota > Metazoa > Arthropoda > Insecta > Hymenoptera > Megachilidae > Megachile > Megachile willughbiella. The sequence continues at coordinate 23,614 of CAMAOD020000020.1, read as the reverse complement.
GCCTCTGTCTCTGTCTCTGTCTCTCTCTCTGTCTCTGTCTCTGTCTCTGTCTCTGTCTCTGTCTCTGTCTCTGCCTCTGTCTCTGCCTCTGTCTCTGTCTCTGTCTCTGTCTCTGTCTCTGTCTCTGTCTCTGTCTCTGTCTCTGTCTCTGTCTCTGTCTCTGTCTCTTTCTCTGTCTGTGTCTCCGTCTCTATCTCTGTATCGGTCTCTGTCTTCGTCTTTGCCTCCGCCTTTGTCTCCGTCTTTGTCTCTGTCTCTGTCTCTGTCTCTGTCTCTGACTCTGTCTCTGTCTTTGCCTCCGTCTCAGTCACTGTCTCTTTCTCCGTCGTTGTTTCTTACCCCTCCGTCTCTGTCTCTGTCTCTGTCTCTGTCTCCGTCTCTGTCTCTGTCTCTGTCTTTGCCTCCGTCTCAGTCACTGTCTCCGTTTCCGTCGTTGTCTCTTACCCCTCCGTCTCTGTCTCTGTCTCTGTCTCCGTCTCTGTCTCTGTCTCTGTCTCTGTCTGTGTCTCTCTCTCTGTCTCTGTCTCTGTCTCTGTCTCTGTCCCTGTCCCTGTCTCTGTCTCTCACTCTGTCTCTGTCTCTGTCTCTGTCTCTGTCTCTGTCTCGGTCTCTGTCTCTGTCTCTGTCTCTGTCTCTGTCTCTGTCTCTGTCTCTGTCTCAGACTCTCCCCTGGCTCTGTCTTTGCCTCTGTCTCTGTCTCTGTCTCTGTCTCTGTCTCTTTCTCTGTCTCTGCCTCAGTCACTGTCTCTGTCTCCGTCGTTGTCTCTTACCCCTCCGTCTCTGACTCTGTCTCTGTCTCTGTCTCTGTCTCTGTCTCTGTCTCTGTCTCTGTCTCTGTCTCTGTCTCTGTCTTTGTCTCTGTCTCTGTCTCTGTCTCTTTCTCTGTCTCTGCCTCTGTCTCTGTCTCTGTCTCTGTCTCTGTCTCTGTCTCCGTCTCTGTCTCTGTCTCTGTCTCTGTCTCTGTCTCTGTCTCTGTCTCTGTCTCTGTCTCTGTCTCTGTCTCTGTCTCTGTCTCTGTCTCTGTCTCTGTCTCTGTCTCTGTCTCTGTCTCCGTCTCTGTCCCTGTCTCTGTCTCTGTCTCTCACTCTGTCTCTGTCTCTGTCTCTGTATCTGTACCTCTGTCTCTTTCTCCGTCTCTGTCTCTGTCTCTGTCTCTGTCTCTGTCTCTGTCTCTGTCTCTGTCTCCGTCTCTGTCTCTGTCTCTGTCTTTGCCTCCGTCTCAGTCACTGTCTCTGTTTCCGTCGTTGTCTCTTACCCCTCCGTCTCTGTCTCTGTCTCTGTTTCTGTCTCTGTCTCTGTCTCTGTCTCTGTCTCTGTCTCTGTCTCTGTCTCTGTCTCTGTCTCTGTCTCTGTGTCTGTCCCTGTCCCTGTCCCTGTCCCTGTCCCTGTCCCTGTCCCTGTCCCTGTCCCTGCCCCTGTCGCTGTCTCTGTCTCTGTCTCTGTCTCTGTCTCTGTGTCTGTCCCTGTCCCTGTCCCTGCCCCTGTCTCTGTCGCTCTCTCTGTCTCTGTCTCTGTCACTGTATCTGTCGCTTTCTCTGTCTCTGCCTCTGTCTCTGTCGCTTTCTCTGCCTCTGTCTCTGTCTCTGTCTCTCTCTCTGTCTCTGTCTCTGTCTCTGTCTCTGTCTCTGTCTCTGTCTCTGCCTCTGTCTCTGCCTCTGTCTCTGTCTCTGTCTCTGTCTCTGTCTCTGTCTCTGTCTCTGTCTCTTTCTCTGTCTGTGTCTCCGTCTCTATCTCTGTATCGGTCTCTGTCTTCGTCTTTGCCTCCGCCTTTGTCTCCGTCTTTGTCTCTGTCTCTGTCTCTGTCTCTGTCTCTGACTCTGTCTCTGTCTTTGCCTCCGTCTCAGTCACTGTCTCTTTCTCCGTCGTTGTTTCTTACCCCTCCGTCTCTGTCTCTGTCTCTGTCTCTGTCTCCGTCTCTGTCTCTGTCTCTGTCTCTGTCTCTGTCTCTGTCTCTGTCTCTGTCTCTGTCTCTGTCTCTGTCTCTGTCTCTGTCTCTGTGTCTGTCCCTGTCCCTGTCCCTGTCCCTGTCCCTGTCCCTGTCCCTGCCCCTGTCGCTGTCTCTGTCTCTGTCTCTGTCTCTGTCTCTGTCTCTGTGTCTGTCCCTGTCCCTGTCCCTGCCCCTGTCTCTGTCGCTCTCTCTGTCTCTGTCTCTGTCACTGTATCTGTCGCTTTCTCTGTCTCTGCCTCTGTCTCTGTCGCTTTCTCTGCCTCTGTCTCTGTCTCTGTCTCTCTCTCTGTCTCTGTCTCTGTCTCTGTCTCTGTCTCTGTCTCTGTCTCTGCCTCTGTCTCTGCCTCTGTCTCTGTCTCTGTCTCTGTCTCTGTCTCTGTCTCTGTCTCTGTCTCTGTCTCTGTCTCTGTCTCTGTCTCTGTCTCTGTCTCTGTCTCTGTCTCTGTCTCTTTCTCTGTCTGTGTCTCCGTCTCTATCTCTGTATCGGTCTCTGTCTTCGTCTTTGCCTCCGCGTTTGTCTCCGTCTTTGTCTCTGTCTCTGTCTCTGTCTCTGTCTCTGACTCTGTCTCTGTCTTTGCCTCCGTCTCAGTCACTGTCTCTTTCTCCGTCGTTGTTTCTTACCCCTCCGTCTCTGTCTCTGTCTCTGTCTCTGTCTCCGTCTCTGTCTCTGTCTCTGTCTTCGCCTCCGTCTCAGTCACTGTCTCTGTTTCCGTCGTTGTCTCTTACCCCTCCGTCTCTGTCTCTGTCTCTGTCTCCGTCTCTGTCTCTGTCTCTGTCTCTGTCTGTGTCTCTGTCTCTGTCTCTGTCTCTGTCTCTGTCTCTGTCCCTGTCCCTGTCTCTGTCTCTCACTCTGTCTCTGCCTCTGTCTCTGTCTCTGTCTCTGTCTCGGTCTCTGTCTCTGTCTCTGTCTCTGTCTCTGTCTCTGTCTCTGTCTCTGTCTCTGTCTCTGTCTCTGTCTCTGTCTCTGTCTCTGTCTCTGTCTCTGTCTCTATCTCTGTCTCCGTCTCTGTCTTTGTCTCCGTCTCTGTCTCTGTCTCTGTCTCTGTCTCTCTCTCGGTCTCTGTCTCTGTCTCTGTCTCTGTCTCTGTCTCTGTCTCTGTCTCTGTCTCTGTCTCTGTCTCTGTCGCTGTCTCTCCCTCTGTCTCTGTCTCTGTCTCTGTCCCTGGCTCTGTCTCTGCCTCTGTCTCCGTCTCTGTCTCTGTCTCTGTCTCTGTCTCTGTCTCTGTCTCTGTCTCTGTCTCTGTCTCTGTCTCTGTCTCTGTCTCTGTCTCTGTCTCTGTCTCTGTCTCTGTCTCTGTCTCTGTCTCTGTCTCTGTCTCTGTCTCTGTCTCTGTCTCTGTCTCTGTCTCTGTCTCTGTCTCTGTCTCTGTCTCTGTCTCTGTCTCTGTCTCTGTCTCTGTCTCTGTCTCTGTCTCTGTCTCTGTCTCTGTCTCTGTCTCTGTCTCTGTCTCTGTCTCTGTCTCTGTCTCTGTCTCTGTCTCTGTCTCTGTCTCTGTCTCTGTCTCTGTCTCTGTCTCTGTCTCTGTCTCCGACTCTGCCCCTGGCTCTGTCTTTGCCTCTGTCTCCGTCTCTGTCTCCGTCTCGGGCTTTGTCTCTGTCTCTGTCTCCGTCTATGTCTCTGCCGCTGTCTCTGTCTCTGTCTCAGTCTCTGTCTCTGTCTCTGTCTCCGTCTCTGTCTCTATCTCTGACTCTGCCTCTGTATCTGTCTCTGCCTCTGTCTCTGTCTCTGTCCCTGTCTCTGTTTCTGTCTCTGTCTCTGTCTCTGTCTCTGTCTCTGTCTCTGTCTCTGTCTCTGTCTCTGTTTCTGTCTCTGTCTCTGTATCTGTCTGTGTCTCTGCTTCTGTCTCTGTCTTTGTCTCCGTCTCAGTCTCTGTCTCTGTCTCTGTATTTGTCTCTGTCTCTGTCTCTGTCTCTGTCTCTGTATCAGTCTCTGTCTCTGTCTCTGTCTCTGTCTCTGTCTCTGTCTCTGTCTCTGTCTCTGTCTCTGTCTCTGTCTCTGTCTCTGTCTCTGTCTCTGTCTCTGTCCCTGTTTCTGTCGCTGTCTCTCCCTCTGTCTCTGTCTCCGTCTCTGTCCCTGGCTCTGTCTCTGCCGCTGTCTCCGTCTCTGTCTCTGTCTCGGTCTTTGTCTCTGTCTCTGTCTCTGTCTCTGTCTCTGTCTCTGTCTCTGCCTCTGTCTCTGACCCGTATCTGTCTCTGTCTCTGTTTCTGTCTCTGCCTCTGTCTCTGTCTCTGCCTCTGTCTCTGCCCCGTCCCTCTCCCTGGCCCTGTCGCTGTCTCTGACTCCGTCTCTGTCTATGCATCTGTCTCTGTCTCTGTCTCTGTCTCTGTCTCTGTCTCTGTCTCTGTCTCTGTCTCAGTCTCCGTCTCTGCCTCTGTCTGGTTCTCTGTCTCTGAGTCCGTCCCTGTCTCTGCCGCTGTCTCTGTCTCAGTCTCAGTCCCTGGCTCTGTCTCTGCCCCTGTCTCCGTCTCTGTCTCTTTCTTGGTCTTTGTCTCCGTCTCTGTCTCCGTCTCTGTCTCTGTCTCGGTCTTTGTCTCCGTCTCTGTCTCTGTCTCTGTCTCAGTCTCTGTCTCTGTCTCTGTCTCTGTCTCCGTCTCTGTCTCTATCTCTGCCTCTGACTCTGTCTCTGTTTCTGTCTCTGTTTCTGTCCCTGTCTCTGTTTCTGTCTCTATCTCTGTCTCTGTCTCTGTCCCTGTCTCTGTCTCTGTCTCTGTCTCTGTCTCTGTTTCTGTCTCTGTCTCGGTCTCTGTCTCTGTTTCTGTCTCTGTCTCTGTCTCTGTCTGTGTCTCTGCTTCTGTCTCGGTCTTTGTCTCCGTCTCTGTCTCTGGCTCTGTATCTGTATTTGTCTCTGTCTCTGTATCAGTCTGTGTCTCTGTCGCTGTCTCAGTCTCTGTCTCTGTCTCTGTCTGTGTCTCTGTCTCTGTGTCCGTCTCTGTCTCTGTCTCTGTCTGTGTCTCTGTCTCTGTGTCCGTCTCTGTCTCTGCCGCTGTCTCTGTCTCAGTCTCAGTCCCTGGCTCTGTCTCTGCCCCTGTCTCCGTCTCTGACTCTGTCTCTGTCTCTGTCTCTGTCTCTGTCTCTGTCTCTGTCTCTATCTCTGTCTCTGTCTCTGTCTCTGTCTCGGTCTCTGTCTCTGTCTCTGCCTCCGTCTCTGTCTCTGTCTCTGTCGCTGTCTCTCCCTCTGTACCTGTCTCCGTCTCTGTCCCTGGCTCTGTCTCTGCCTCTGTCTCCGTCTCTGTCTCTGTCTCGGTCTTTGTCTCCGTCTCTGTCTCCGTCTCTGTCTCTATCTCTGTCCCTGTCTCTGTTTCTGTCTCTATCTCTGTCTCTGTCTCTGTCTCTGTCTCTGTCTCTGTCTCTGTCTCTGTCTCTGTTTCTGTCTCTGTCTCTGTCTCTGTCTCTGTCTCTGTCTCTGTTTCTGTCTCTGTCTCTGGCTCTGTCTCTGTCTCTGTCTCTGTCTCTGTCGCTGTCTCTCCCTCTGTCTCTGTCTCCGTCTCTGTCCCTGGCTCTGTCTCTGCCTCTGTCTCCGTCTCTGTCCCTGTCTCGGTCTTTGTCTCCGTCTCTGTCTCTGTCTCTGTCTCTGCCTCTGTCTCTGTCCCCGTATCTGTCTCTGTCTCAGTTTCTGTCTCTGCCTCTGTCTCTGTCTCTGCCTCTGTCCCTGCCCCGTCCCTCTCCCTGGCCCTGTCACTGTCTCTGTCTCCGTCTCTGTCTATGCATCTGTCTCTGTCTCTGTCTCTGTCCCTGGCTCTGCCTCTGCCTCTGTCTCTGTCTCCGTCTCTGTCTCTGTCTCTGTCTCTGTCGCTGTCTCTCCCTCTGTCTCTGTCTCTGTCTCCGTCTCTGTCTCTATATCTGTCTCTGCCTCTGTCTCTGTCTCTGTCCCTGTCTCAGTCTCTGTCTCTGTCTCTGTCTCTGTATCAGTCTCTGTCTCTGTCGATGTCTCAGTCTCTGTCTCTGTCTCTGTCTGTGTCTCTGTCTCTGTGTCCGTCTCTGTCTCTGCCGCTGTCTCTGTCTCAGTCTCAGTCCCTGGCTCTGTCTCTGCCTCTGTCTCCGTCTCTGTCTCTTTCTCGGTCTTTGTCTCCGTCTCTGTCTCTGTCTCTGTCTCTGTCTCTGTCTCTGTCTCTATCTCTTTCTCTGTCTCTGCCTCTGTCTCTGTCTCTGTCACTGTCTCTGTCTCTGTCTCCGTCTCTGTTTCTGTTTCGGTCGCTGTCTCTCCCTCTGTCTCTGTCTCTGTCTCTGTCCCTGGCTTTGTCTCTGCCTCTGTCTCCGTCTCTGACTCTGTCTCTGTCTCTGTCTGTGTCTCTGTCTCTGTCTCTGTCTCTGTCTCTGCCGCTGTGTCTGTCCCTGTCCCTGTCCCTGTCCCTGTCCCTGCCCCTGTCCCTGTCTCTCTCCCTGTCTCTGCCTCTGTCACTGTATCTGTCGCTGTCTCTGTCTCTGCCTCTGTCTCTGTCTCTGTCTCTGTGTCTGTCTCTGTCTCTCCCTCTGTCTCTGTCTCTGTCTCTGTCTCTGTGTCTGTCTCTGTCTCTGTCTCTGTCTCTGTCTCTGTCTATGTCTCTGCCTCTGTCTCTGTCTCTGTATCTGTCTCTGTCTCTTTCTCTGTCTCTGTCTCTGTCTCTGTCTCTGTCTCTGTCTCAGTCACTGTCTCCGTCTGCGTCGTTGTCTCTGTCTCTGTCTCTGTTTCTGCCTCTGTCTCTATCTCTGTCTCGGTCACGGTCACTGTCCCCGTCTTTTTCCCAGTGTTTGTCTCCTGCCCCTATATCTCCGTCTTTGTCTACTGTCTCTCTCTCTGTCTCTGTCTCTGTCTCTGTCTCTATCTCTGTGTCTGTCTCTGTCTCTGTCTCTGTCTCTGTCTCTGTCTCTGTCTCTGTCTCTGTCTCTGTCTCTGTCTCTGTCTCTGTCTCTGTGTATGTCTCTGTCTCTGTCTCTGTCTCTGTCTCTGTCTCTGTCTCTGTCCCTGTCTCTGTATCTGTCTCTCACTCTGTCTCTGTCTCTGTCTCTGTCTCTGTCTCTGTCTCTGTCTCTGTCTCTGTATCTGTCTCTGTCTCTGTCTCTGTCTCTGTGTCTGTCTCTGTCTCCGTCTCTGTCTCTGTCTCTGTCTTTGCCTCCGTCTCAGTCACTGTCTCTGTATCCGTCGTTGTCTATTACCCCTCCGTCTCTGTCTCTGTCTCTGTCTCTGTCTCTGTCTCTGTCTCTGTCTCTGTCTCTGTCACTGTCTCTGTCTCTGTCTCTGTCTCTGTCTCTGTCTCTGTCTCTGTCTCTGTCTCTGTCTCTGTCTCTGTCTCTGTCTCTGCCTCTGTCTCTGTTTCTGTCTCTGTCTCTATCTCTGTCTCGGTCACGGTCACTGTCCCCGTCTTTTTCACCGTGTTTGACTCCTGCCCCTCTATCTCCGTCTTTGTCTCCTGTCTCTCTCTCTGTCTCTGTCTCTGTCTCTGTCTCTGTCTCTGTCTCTGTCTCTGTCTCTGTCTCTGTCTCTGTCTCAGTCTCTGTCTCTGTCTCTGTCTCCGACTCTGCCCCTGGCTCAGTCTTTGCCTCTGTCTCTGTCTCTGTCTCTGTCTCTGTCTCTTTCTCTGTCTCTGCCTCAGTCACTGTCTCTGTCTCCGTCGTTGTCTCTTACCCCTCCGTCTCTGACTCTGTCTCTGTCTCTGTCTCTGTCTCTGTCTCTGTCTCTGTCTCTGTCTCTGTCTCTGTCTCTGTCTCTTTCTCTGTCTCTGCCTCTGTCTTTGTCTCTGTCTCTGTCTCTGTCTCTGTCTCCGTCTCCGTCTCTGTCTCTGTCTCTGTCTCTGTCTCTGTCTCTGTCTCTGTCTCTGTCTCTGTCTCTGTCTCTGTCTCTGTCTCTGTCTCTGTCGCTGTCTCTCCCTCTGTCTCTGTCTCTGTCTCTGTCCCTGGCTCTGTCTTTGTCTCTGTCTCTGTCTCTGTCTCTCTCTCTGTCTCTGTCTCTGTCTCTGTCTCTGTCTCTGTCTCTGCCTCTGTCTCTGTCTCTGTCTCTGTCTCTGTCTCTGTCTCTGTCTCTGTCTCTGTCTCTGTCTCTGTCTCTGTCTCTGTCTCTGTCTCTGTCTCTGTCTCTGTCTCTGTCTCTGCCTCTGTCTCTGTTTCTGTCTCTGTCTCTATCTCTGTCTCGGTCACGGTCACTGTCCCCGTCTTTTTCACCGTGTTTGACTCCTGCCCCTCTATCTCCGTCTTTGTCTCCTGTCTCTCTCTCTGTCTCTGTCTCTGTCTCTGTCTCTGTCTCTGTCTCTGTCTCTGTCTCTGTCTCTGTCTCTGTCTCTGTCTCAGTCTCTGTCTCTGTCTCTGTCTCCGACTCTGCCCCTGGCTCAGTCTTTGCCTCTGTCTCTGTCTCTGTCTCTGTCTCTGTCTCTTTCTCTGTCTCTGCCTCAGTCACTGTCTCTGTCTCCGTCGTTGTCTCTTACCCCTCCGTCTCTGACTCTGTCTCTGTCTCTGTCTCTGTCTCTGTCTCTGTCTCTGTCTCTGTCTCTGTCTCTGTCTCTGTCTCTTTCTCTGTCTCTGCCTCTGTCTTTGTCTCTGTCTCTGTCTCTGTCTCTGTCTCCGTCTCCGTCTCTGTCTCTGTCTCTGTCTCTGTCTCTGTCTCTGTCTCTGTCTCTGTCTCTGTCTCTGTCTCTGTCTCTGTCGCTGTCTCTCCCTCTGTCTCTGTCTCTGTCTCTGTCCCTGGCTCTGTCTTTGTCTCTGTCTCTGTCTCTGTCTCTGTCTCCGTCTCCGTCTCTGTCTCTGTCTCTGTCTCTGTCTCTGTCTCTGTCTCTGTCTCCGTCTCTGTCTCTGTCTCTGTCGCTGTCTCTCCCTCTGTCTCTGTCTCTGTCTCTGTCCCTGGCTCTGTCACTGCCTCTGTCTCCGTCTCTGTCTCTGTCTCTGTCTCTGTCTCTGTCTCTGTCTCTGTCTCTGTCTCTGTCTCTGTCTCTGTCTCTGTCTCTGTCTCTGTCTCTGTCTCTGTCTCTGTCTCTGTCTCTGTCTCTGTCTCTGTCTCTGTCTCTGTCTCTGTCTCTGTCTCTGTCTCAGTCTCTGTCTCTGTCTCTGTCTCCGACTCTGCCCCTGGCTCTGTCTTTGCCTCTGTCTCTGTCTCTGTCTCTGTCTCTGTCTCTGTCTCTGTCTCTGTCTCTGTCTCTGTCTCTGTCTCTGTCTCTGTCTCTGTCTCTGTCTCTGTCTCTGTCTCTGTCTCTTTCTCTGTCTGTGTCTCTGTCTCTATCTCTGTATCGGTCTCTGTCTTCGTCTTTGCCTCCGCCTTTGTCTCCGTCTTTGTCTCTGTCTCTGTCTCTGTCTCTGTCTCTGTCTCTGACTCTGTCTCTGTCTTTGCCTCCGTCTCAGTCACTGTCTCTTTCTCCGTCGTTGTTTCTTACCCCTCCGTCTCTGTCTCTGTCTCTGTCTCTGTCTCCGTCTCTGTCTCTGTCTCTGTCTTTGCCTCCGTCTCAGTCACTATCTCTGTTTCCGTCGTTGTCTCTTACCCCTCCGTCTCTGTCTCTGTCTCTGTCTCCGTCTCTGTCCCTGTCTCTGTCTTTGCCTCCGTCTCAGTCACTATCTCTGTTTCCGTCGTTGTCTCTTACCCCTCCGTCTCTGTCTCTGTCTCTGTCTCCGTCTCTATCTCTGTGTCTATCTCTGTCTCTGTCTCTGTCTCTGTCTCTGTCTTTGCCACCGTCTCAGACACTGTCTCTGTCTCCGTCGATGTCTCTACCCCTCCGTCTCTGTCTCTGTCTCTGTCTCTGTCCCTGCCTCTGTCTCTGTCTCTGTCTCTGTCTCTGTCTCTGTCTCTGTCTCTATCTCTGTGTCTATCTCTGTCTCTGTCTCTGTCTCTGTCTCTGTCTCTGTCTTTGCCACCGTCTCAGACACTGTCCCTGTCTCCGTCGATGTCTCTACCCCTCCGTCTCTGTCTCTGTCTCTGTCTCTGTCCCTGTCTCTGTCTCTGCCTCTGTCTCTGTCTCTGTCTCTGTCTCTGTCTCTGTCTCTGTCTCTGTCTCTGTCTCTGTCTCTGTCTCTGTCTCTGTCTCTGTCTCTGTATCTGTCTCTGTCTCTGTCTCTGTCTCTGTCTCTGTCTCTGTCTTTGCCTCCGTCTCGGTCACTGCCTCTGTCTCCGTCGTTGTCTCTTACCCCTCCGTCTCTGTCTCTGTCTCTGTCTCTGCCTCTGTCTCTGTCTGTGTCTCAGCCTCTGTCTCTATCCCTGTCTCGGTCACGGTCTCTGTCCCAGTCTTTTTCTCTGTTTTTGCCTCCTGCACGTCTATCTCCGTCTTTGCCTCCTGTCTCTCTGTCTCTGTGTCTGTCACTATCCCTGTCCCTGTCCCTGTCCCTGTCTCTCTATCTGTGTCTGTCTCTGTCTCTATCTCTGTGTCTGTCTCTGTCTCTGTCTCTGTCTCTGTCTCTCTCTCTGTCTCTGCCTCTGTCTCTGTCTCTGTCTCTGTCTCTGCCTCTGTCTCTGTCTCTGTCTCTGTCTCTGTCTCTGTCTCTGTCTCTGCCTCTGACACTATCTCTGTCTCTGTCTCTGTCTCTGTCTCTGTCTCTGTCTCTGTCTCTGTCTCTGTCTCTGTCTCTGTCTCAGTCACTGTCTCTGTCTCCGACGTTGTCTCTTACCCCTCCGTCTCTGTCTCTGTCTCTGTCTCTGTGTCTGTCCCTGTCCCTGTCCCTGTCCCTGTCCCTGCCCCTGTCGCTGTCTCTGTCTCTGTCTCTGTCTCTGTCTCTGTGTCTGTCCCTGTCCCTGTCCCTGCCCCTGTCTCTGTCGCTCTCTCTGTCTCTGTCTCTGTCACTGTATCTGCCGCTTTCTCTGTCTCTGCCTCTGTCTCTGTCGCTTTCTCTGCCTCTGTCTCTGTCTCTGTCTCTCTCTCTGTCTCTGTCTCTGTCTCTGTCTCTGTCTCTGTCTCTGCCTCTGTCTCTGTCTCTGTCTCTGTCTCTGTCTCTGTCTCTGTCTCTGTCTCTGTCTCTGTCTCTGTCTCTGTCTCTGTCTCTGTCTCTGTCTCTGTCTCTGTCTCTGTCTCTGTCTCTGTCTCTGTCTCTTTCTCTGTCTGTGTCTCTGTCTCTATCTCTGTATCGGTCTCTGTCTTCGTCTTTGCCTCCGCCTTTGTCTCCGTCTTTGTCTCTGTCTCTGTCTCTGTCTCTGTCTCTGACTCTGTCTCCGTCTTTGCCTCCGTCTCAGTCACTGTCTCTTTCTCCGTCGTTGTTTCTTACCCCTCCGTCTCTGTCTCCGTCTCTGTCTCTGTCTCCGTCTCTGTCTCTGTCTCTGTCTTTGCCTCCGTCTCAGTCACTATCTCTGTTTCCGTCGTTGTCTCTTACCCCTCCGTCTCTGTCTCTGTCTCTGTCTCCGTCTCTATCTCTGTGTCTATCTCTGTCTCTGTCTCTGTCTCTGTCTCTGTCTTTGCCACCGTCTCAGACACTGTCTCTGTCTCCGTCGATGTCTCTACCCCTCCGTCTCTGTCTCTGTCCCTGCCTCTGTCTCTGTCTCTGTCTCTGTCTCTGTCTCTGTCTCTGTCTCTATCTCTGTGTCTATCTCTGTCTCTGTCTCTGTCTCTGTCTCTGTCTCTGTCTTTGCCACCGTCTCAGACACTGTCCCTGTCTCCGTCGATGTCTCTACCCCTCCGTCTCTGTCTCTGTCTCTGTCTCTGTCCCTGTCTCTGTCTCTGCCTCTGTCTCTGTCTCTGTCTCTGTCTCTGTCTCTGTCTCTGTCTCTGTCTCTGTCTCTGTCTCTGTCTCTGTCTCTGTCTCTGTCTCTGTCTCTGTCTCTGTCTCTGTCCCTGTCTCCGTCTCTGTCTCTGTCTCTGCCTCTGTCTCTGTCTCTGTCTCTGTCTCTGCCTCTGTCTCTGTCTCTGTCTCTGTCTCTGTCTCTGTCTCTGCCTCTGACACTATCTCTGTCTCTGTCTCTGTCTCTGTCTCTGTCTCTGTCTCCGTCTCTGTCTCTGTCTCTGTCGCTGTCTCTCCCTCTGTCTCTGTCTCTGTCTCTGTCCCTGGCTCTGTCACTGCCTCTGTCTCCGTCTCTGTCTCTGTCTCTGTCTCTGTCTCTGTCTCTGTCTCTGTCTCTGTCTCTGTCTCTGTCTCTGTCTCTGTCTCTGTCTCTGTCTCTGTCTCTGTCTCTGTCTCTGTCTCTGTCTCTGTCTCTGTCTCTGTCTCTGTCTCTGTCTCTGTCTCTGTCTCTGTCTCAGTTTCTGTCTCTGTCTCTGTCTCCGACTCTGCCCCTGGCTCAGTCTTTGCCTCTGTCTCTGTCTCTGTCTCTGTCTCTGTCTCTTTCTCTGTCTCTGCCTCAGTCACTGTCTCTGTCTCCGTCGTTGTCTCTTACCCCTCCGTCTCTGACTCTGTCTCTGTCTCTGTCTCTGTCTCTGTCTCTGTCTCTGTCTCTGTCTCTGTCTCTGTCTCTGTCTCTGTCTCTTTCTCTGTCTCTGCCTCTGTCTTTGTCTCTGTCTCTGTCTCTGTCTCTGTCTCCGTCTCCGTCTCTGTCTCTGTCTCTGTCTCTGTCTCTGTCTCTGTCTCTGTCTCTGTCTCTGTCTCTGTCTCTGTCTCTGTCGCTGTCTCTCCCTCTGTCTCTGTCTCTGTCTCTGTCCCTGGCTCTGTCTTTGTCTCTGTCTCTGTCTCTGTCTCTGTCTCCGTCTCCGTCTCTGTCTCTGTCTCTGTCTCTGTCTCTGTCTCTGTCTCTGTCTCCGTCTCTGTCTCTGTCTCTGTCGCTGTCTCTCCCTCTGTCTCTGTCTCTGTCTCTGTCCCTGGCTCTGTCACTGCCTCTGTCTCCGTCTCTGTCTCTGTCTCTGTCTCTGTCTCTGTCTCTGTCTCTGTCTCTGTCTCTGTCTCTGTCTCTGTCTCTGTCTCTGTCTCTGTCTCTGTCTCTGTCTCAGTCTCTGTCTCTGTCTCTGTCTCCGACTCTGCCCCTGGCTCTGTCTTTGCCTCTGTCTCTGTCTCTGTCTCTGTCTCTGTCTCTGTCTCTGTCTCTGTCTCTGTCTCTGTCTCTGTCTCTGTCTCTGTCTCTGTCTCTGTCTCTGTCTCTGTCTCTGTCTCTGTCTCTGTCTCTGTCTCTTTCTCTGTCTGTGTCTCTGTCTCTATCTCTGTATCGGTCTCTGTCTTCGTCTTTGCCTCCGCCTTTGTCTCCGTCTTTGTCTCTGTCTCTGTCTCTGTCTCTGTCTCTGACTCTGTCTCTGTCTTTGCCTCCGTCTCAGTCACTGTCTCTTTCTCCGTCGTTGTTTCTTACCCCTCCGTCTCTGTCTCTGTCTCTGTCTCTGTCTCCGTCTCTGTCTCTGTCTCTGTCTTTGCCTCCGTCTCAGTCACTATCTCTGCTTCCGTCGTTGTCTCTTACCCCTCCGTCTCTGTCTCTGTCTCTGTCTCCGTCTCTGTCTCTGTCTCTGTCTTTGCCTCCGTCTCAGTCACTATCTCTGTTTCCGTCGTTGTCTCTTACCCCTCCGTCTCTGTCTCTGTCTCTGTCTCCGTCTCTATCTCTGTGTCTATCTCTGTCTCTGTCTCTGTCTCTGTCTCTGTCTTTGCCACCGTCTCAGACACTGTCTCTGTCTCCGTCGATGTCTCTACCCCTCCGTCTCTGTCTCTGTCTCTGTCTCTGTCCCTGCCTCTGTCTCTGTCTCTGTCTCTGTCTCTGTCTCTGTCTCCGTCTCTATCTCTGTGTCTATCTCTGTCTCTGTCTCTGTCTCTGTCTCTGTCTTTGCCACCGTCTCAGACACTGTCTCTGTCTCCGTCGATGTCTCTACCCCTCCGTCTCTGTCTCTGTCTCTGTCTCTGTCCCTGCCTCTGTCTCTGTCTCTGTCTCTGTCTCTGTCTCTGTCTCTGTCTCTATCTCTGTGTCTATCTCTGTCTCTGTCTCTGTCTCTGTCTCTGTCTCTGTCTTTGCCACCGTCTCAGACACTGTCCCTGTCTCCGTCGATGTCTCTACCCCTCCGTCTCTGTCTCTGTCTCTGTCTCTGTCCCTGTCTCTGTCTCTGCCTCTGTCTCTGTCTCTGTCTCTGTCTCTGTCTCTGTCTCTGTCTCTGTCTCTGTCTCTGTCTCTGTCTCTGTCTCTGTCTCTGTCTCTGTCTCTGTCTCTGTCTCTGTCTCTGTCTCTGTCTCTGTCCCTGTCTCCGTCTCTGTCTCTGTCTCTGTCTCTGCCTCTGTCTCTGTCTCTGTCTCTGTCTCTGCCTCTGTCTCTGTCTCTGTCTCTGTCTCTGTCTCTGTCTCTGCCTCTGACACTATCTCTGTCTCTGTCTCTGTCTCTGTCTCTGTCTCTGTCTCTGTCTCTGTCTCTGTCTCTGTCTCTGTCTCCGTCTCTGTCTCTGTCTCTGTCGCTGTCTCTCCCTCTGTCTCTGTCTCTGTCTCTGTCCCTGGCTCTGTCACTGCCTCTGTCTCCGTCTCTGTCTCTGTCTCTGTCTCTGTCTCTGTCTCTGTCTCTGTCTCTGTCTCTGTCTCTGTCTCTGTCTCTGTCTCTGTCTCTGTCTCTGTCTCTGTCTCTGTCTCTGTCTCTGTCTCTGTCTCTGTCTCTGTCTCTGTCTCTGTCTCTGTCTCTGTCTCTGTCTCTGTCTCTGTCTCTGTCTCTGTCTCTGTCTCTATCTCTGTGTCTATCTCTGTCTCTGTCTCTGTCTCTGCCTCTGTCTCTGTCTCTGTCTCTGTCTCTGTCTCTGTCTCTGTCTCTATCTCTGTGTCTATCTCTGTCTCTGTCTCTGTCTCTGTCTCTGTCTCTGTCTTTGCCACCGTCTCAGACACTGTCCCTGTCTCCGTCGATGTCTCTACCCCTCCGTCCCTGTCTCTGTCTCTGTCTCTGTCCCTGTCTCTGTCTCTGCCTCTGCCTCTGTCTCTGTCTCTGTCTCTGTCTCTGTCTCTGTCTCTGTCTCTGTCTCTGTCTCTGTCTCTGTCTCTGTCTCTGTCTCTGTCTCTGTCTCTGTCTCTGTCTCTGTCTCTGTCTCTGTCTCTGTCTCTGTCTCTGTCTCTGCCTCTGTCTCTGTCTCTGTCTCTGTCTCTGTCTCTGTCTCTGTCTCTGTCTCTGTCTCTGTCTCTGTCTCTGTCTCTTTCTCTGTCTGTGTCTCTGTCTCTATCTCTGTATCGGTCTCTGTCTTCGTCTTTGCCTCCGCCTTTGTCTCCGTCTTTGTCTCTGTCTCTGTCTCTGTCTCTGTCTCTGACTCTGTCTCTGTCTTTGCCTCCGTCTCAGTCACTGTCTCTTTCTCCGTCGTTGTTTCTTACCCCTCCGTCTCTGTCTCTGTCTCTGTCTCTGTCTCCGTCTCTGTCTCTGTCTCTGTCTTTGCCTCCGTCTCAGTCACTATCTCTGTTTCCGTCGTTGTCTCTTACCCCTCCGTCTCTGTCTCTGTCTCTGTCTCCGTCTCTGTCTCTGTCTCTGTCTTTGCCTCCGTCTCAGTCACTATCTCTGTTTCCGTCGTTGTCTCTTACCCCTCCGTCTCTGTCTCTGTCTCTGTCTCCGTCTCTATCTCTGTGTCTATCTCTGTCTCTGTCTCTGTCTCTGTCTCTGTCTTTGCCACCGTCTCAGACACTGTCTCTGTCTCCGTCGATGTCTCTACCCCTCCGTCTCTGTCTCTGTCTCTGTCTCTGTCCCTGCCTCTGCCTCTGTCTCTGTCTCTGTCTCTGTCTCTGTCTCTGTCTCAATCTCTGTGTCTATCTCTGTCTCTGTCTCTGTCTCTGTCTCTGTCTCTGTCTTTGCCACCGTCTCAGACACTGTCCCTGTCTCCGTCGATGTCTCTACCCCTCCGTCTCTGTCTCTGTCTCTGTCTCTGTCCCTGTCTCTGTCTCTGCCTCTGTCTCTGTCTCTGTCTCTGTCTCTGTCTCTGTCTCTGTCTCTGTCTCTGTCTCTGTCTCTGTCTCTGTCTCTGTCTCTGTCTCTGTCTCTGTCTCTGTCTCTGTCTCTGTCTCTGTCTCTGTCTCTGTCTCTGTCTCTGTCTCAGTCTCTGTCTCTGTCTCTGTCTCCGACTCTGCCCCTGGCTCTGTCTTTGCCTCTGTCTCTGTCTCTGTCTCTGTCTCTGTCTCTGTCTCTGTCTCTGTCTCTGTCTCTGTCTCTGTCTCTGTCTCTGTCTCTGTCTCTGTCTCTGTCTCTGTCTCTGTCCCTGTCTCCGTCTCTGTCACTGTCTCTGCCTCTGTCTCTGTCTCTGTCTCTGTCTCTGTCTCTGTCTCTGTCTCTGTCTCTGTCTCTGTCTCTGTCTCTGCCTCTGACACTATCTCTGTCTCTGTCTCTGTCTCTGTCTCTGTCTCTGTCTCTGTCTCTGTCTCCGTCTCTGTCTCTGTCTCTGTCGCTGTCTCTCCCTCTGTCTCTGTCTCTGTCTCTGTCCCTGGCTCTGTCACTGCCTCTGTCTCCGTCTCTGTCTCTGTCTCTGTCTCTGTCTCTGTCTCTGTCTCTGTCTCTGTCTCTGTCTCTGTCTCTGTCTCTGTCTCTGTCTCTGTCTCTGTCTCTGTCTCTGTCTCTGTCTCTGTCCCTGTCTCTGTCTCTGTCTCTGTCTCTGTCTCTGTCTCTGTCTCTGTCTCTGTCTCTGTCTCAGTCTCTGTCTCTGTCTCTGTCTCCGACTCTGCCCCTGGCTCTGTCTTTGCCTCTGTCTCTGTCTCTGTCTCTGTCTCTGTCTCTTTCTCTGTCTCTGCCTCAGTCACTGTCTCTGTCTCCGTCGTTGTCTCTTACCCCTCCGTCTCTGACTCTGTCTCTGTCTCTGTCTCTGTCTCTGTCTCTGTCTCTGTCTCTGTCTCTGTCTCTGTCTCTGTCTCTTTCTCTGTCTCTGCCTCTGTCTTTGTCTCTGTCTCTGTCTCTGTCTCTGTCTCCGTCTCCGTCTCTGTCTCTGTCTCTGTCTCTGTCTCTGTCTCTGTCTCTGTCTCTGTCTCTGTCTCTGTCTCTGTCTCTGTCTCCGTCTCTGTCCCTGTCTCTGTCTCTGTCTCTCACTCTGTCTCTGTCTCTGTCTCTGTCTCTGTCTCCGTCTCTGTCTCTGTCTCTGTCTTTGCCTCCGTCTCAGTCACTGTCTCTGTTTCCGTCGTTGTCTCTTACCCCTCCGTCTCTGTCTCTGTCTCTGTTTCTGTCTCTGTCTCTGTCTCTTTCTCTGTCTCTGTCTCTGTCTCTGTCTCTGTCTCTGTCTCTGTCTCTGTGTCTGTCCCTGTCCCTGTCCCTGTCCCTGTCCCTGTCCCTGCCCCTGTCGCTGCCTCTGTCTCTGTCTCTGTCTCTGTCTCTGTGTCTGCACCTGTCCCTGTCCCTGCCCCTGTCTCTGTCGCTCTCTCTGTCTCTGTCTCTGTCACTGTATCTGTCGCTTTCTCTGTCTCTGCCTCTGTCTCTGTCGCTTTCTCTGCCTCTGTCTCTGTCTCTGTCTCTCTCTCTGTCTCTGTCTCTGTCTCTGTCTCTGTCTCCGTCTCTGTCTCTGTCTCTGTCGCTGTCTCTCCCTCTGTCTCTGTCTCTGTCTCTGTCCCTGGCTCTGTCACTGCCTCTGTCTCCGTCTCTGTCTCTGTCTCTGTCTCTGTCTCTCACTCTGTCTCTGTCTCCGTCTCTGCCTCTGTCTCTGTCTCTGTCTCTGTCTCTGTCTCTGTCTCTGTCTCTGTCTCTGTCGCTGTCTCTCCCTCTGTCTCTGTCTCTGTCTCTGTCTCTGTCTCCGTCTCTGTCTCTGTCCCTGTCGCTGTCTCTCCCTCTGTCTCTGTCTCTGTCTCTGTCTCTGTCTCTGTCTCTGTCTCCGACTCTGCCCCTGGCTCTGTCTTTGCCTCTGTCTCCGTCTCTGTCTCCGTCTCGGGCTTTGTCTCTGTCTCTGTCTCCGTCTATGTCTCTGCCGCTGTCTCTGTCTCTGTCTCAGTCTCTGTCTCTGTCTCTGTCTCCGTCTCTGTCTCTATCTCTGACTCTGCCTCTGTATCTGTCTCTGCCTCTGTCTCTGTCTCTGTCCCTGTCTCTGTTTCTGTCTCTGTCTCTGTCTCTGTCTCTGCCTCTGTCTCTGTCTCTGTCTCTGTCTCTGTCTCTGTCTCTGTCTCTGTCTCTGTCTCTGTCTCTGTCTCTGTATCAGTCTCTGTCTCTGTCTCTGTCTCTGTCTCTGTCTCTGTCTCTGTCTCTGTCTCTGTCTCTGTCTCTGTCTCTGTCTCTGTCCCTGTTTCTGTCGCTATCTCTCCCTCTGTCTCTGTCTCCGTCTCTGTCCCTGGCTCTGTCTCTGCCGCTGTCTCCGTCTCTGTCTCTGTCTCGGTCTTTGTCTCTGTCTCTGTCTCTGTCTCTGTCTCTGTCTCTGCCTCTGTCTCTGACCCGTATCTGTCTCTGTCTCTGTTTCTGTCTCTGCCTCTGTCTCTGTCTCTGCCTCTGTCTCTGCCCCGTCCCTCTCCCTGGCCCTGTCGCTGTCTCTGACTCCGTCTCTGTCTATGCATCTGTCTCTGTCTCTGTCTCTGTCTCTGTCTCTGTCTCTGTCTCTGTCTCAGTCTCTGTCTCTTTCTTGGTCTTTGTCTCCGTCTCTGTCTCCGTCTCTGTCTCTGTCTCTGTCTCGGTCTTTGTCTCCGTCTCTGTCTCTGTCTCTGTCTCAGTCTCTGTCTCTGTCTCTGTCTCTGTCTCCGTCTCTGTCTCTATCTCTGCCTCTGAATCTGTCTCTGTTTCTGTCTCTGTTTCTGTCCCTGTCTCTGTTTCTGTCTCTATCTCTGTCTCTGTCTCTGTCCCTGTCTCTGTCTCTGTCTCTGTCTCTGTCTCTGTCTCTGTTTCTGTCTCTGTCTCGGTCTCTGTCTCTGTTTCTGTCTCTGTCTCTGTTTCTGTCTGTGTCTCTGCTTCTGTCTCGGTCTTTGTCTCCGTCTCTGTCTCTGGCTCTGTATCTGTATTTGTCTCTGTCTCTGTATCAGTCTGTGTCTCTGTCGCTGTCTCAGTCTCTGTCTCTGTCTCTGTCTGTGTCTCTGTCTCTGTGTCCGTCTCTGTCTCTGTCTCTGTCTGTGTCTCTGTCTCTGTGTCCGTCTCTGTCTCTGCCGCTGTCTCTGTCTCAGTCTCAGTCCCTGGCTCTGTCCCTGCCCCTGTCTCCGTCTCTGACTCTGTCTCTGTCTCTGTCTCTGTCTCTGTCTCTGTCTCTATCTCTGTCTCTGTCTCTGTCTCTGTCTCGGTCTCTGTCTCTGTCTCTGCCTCCGTCTCTGTCTCTGTCTCTGTCGCTGTCTCTCCCTCTGTACCTGTCTCCGTCTCTGTCCCTGGCTCTGTCTCTGCCTCTGTCTCCGTCTCTGTCTCTGTCTCGGTCTTTGTCTCCGTCTCTGTCTCCGGCTCTGTCTCTATCTCTGTCCCTGTCTCTGTTTCTGTCTCTATCTCTGTCTCTGTCTCTGTCTCTGTCTCTGTCTCTGTCTCTGTCTCTGTCTCTGTTTCTGTCTCTGTCTCTGTCTCTGTCTCTGTCTCTGTTTCTGTCTCTGTCTCTGGCTCTGTCTCTGTCTCTGTCTCTGTCTCTGTCGCTGTCTCTCCCTCTGTCTCTGTCTCCGTCTCTGTCCCTGGCTCTGTCTCTGCCTCTGTCTCCGTCTCTGTCCCTGTCTCGGTCTTTGTCTCCGTCTCTGTCTCTGTCTCTGTCTCTGACTCTGTCTGTGTCTCTGTCTCTGTCTCTGTCTCTGTCTCTGCCGCTGTCTCTGTCTCAGTCTCAGTCCCTGGCTCTGTCTCTGCCTCTGTCTCCGTCTCTGTCTCTGTCTCTGTCTCTGTCTCTGTCTCTGTCTCTGTCTCTGTCTCAGTCTCTGTCTCTGTCTCCGTCGTTGTCTCTTACCCCTCCGTCTCTGACTCTGTCTCTGTCTCTGTCTCTGTCTCTGTCTCTGTCTCTGTCTCTGTCTCTGTCTCTGTTTCTGTCTCTGTCTCTGTCTCTGTCTCTGTCTCTGTCTCTGTCTCTGTCTCTGTCTCTGTCTCTGTCTCTGTGTCTGTCCCTGTCCCTGTCCCTGTCCCTGTCCCTGTCCCTGTCCCTGCCCCTGTCGCTGTCTCTGTCTCTGTCTCTGTCTCTGTCTCTGTGTCTGTCCCTGTCCCTGTCCCTGCCCCTGTCTCTGTCGCTCTATCTGTCTCTGTCTCTGTCACTGTATCTGTCGCTTTCTCTGTCTCTGCCTCTGTCTCTGTCGCTTTCTCTGCCTCTGTCTCTGTCTCTGTCTCTGTCTCTCTCTCTGTCTCTGTCTCTGTCTCTGTCTCTGTCTCTGTCTCTGTCTCTGTCTCTGCCTCTGTCTCTGCCTCTGTCTCTGTCTCTGTCTCTGTCTCTGTCTCTGTCTCTGTCTCTGTCTCTGTCTCTGTCTCTGTCTCTGTCTCTGTCTCTTTCTCTGTCTGTGTCTCCGTCTCTATCTCTGTATCGGTCTCTGTCTTCGTCTTTGCCTCCGCCTTTGTCTCCGTCTTTGTCTCTGTCTCTGTCTCTGTCTCTGTCTCTGACTCTGTCTCTGTCTTTGCCTCCGTCTCAGTCACTGTCTCTTTCTCCGTCGTTGTTTCTTACCCCTCCGTCTCTGTCTCTGTCTCTGTCTCTGTCTCCGTCTCTGTCTCTGTCTCTGTCTTTGCCTCCGTCTCAGTCACTGTCTCTGTTTCCGTCGTTGTCTCTTACCCCTCCGTCTCTGTCTCTGTCTCTGTCTCCCTCTCTGTCTCTGTCTCTGTCTCTGTCTGTGTCTCTGTCTCTGTCTCTGTCTCTGTCTCTGTCTCTGTCCCTGTCCCTGTCTCTGTCTCTCACTCTGTCTCTGTCTCTGTCTCTGTCTCTGTCTCTGTCTCTGTCTCTGTCTCTGTCTCAGACTCTGCCCCTGGCTCTGTCTTTGCCTCTGTCTCTGTCTCTGTCTCTGTCTCTGTCTCTTTCTCTGTCTCTGCCTCAGTCACTGTCTCTGTCTCCGTCGTTGTCTCTTACCCCTCCGTCTCTGACTCTGTCTCTGTCTCTGTCTCTGTCTCTGTCTCTGTCTCTGTCTCTGTCTCTGTCTCTGTCTCTGTCTCTGTCTCTTTCTCTGTCTCTGCCTCTGTCTCTGTCTCTGTCTCTGTCTCTGCCTCTGTCTCCGTCTCTGTCTCTGTCTCTGTCTCTGTCTCTGTCTCTGTCTCTGCCTCTGTCTCTGCCTCTGTCCCTGTCTCTGTCTCTGTCTCTGTCTCTGTCTCTGTCCCTGTCTCTGTCTCTGTCTCTGTCTCTGTCTCTGTCTCTGTCTCTGTCTCTTTCTCTGTCTGTGTCTCCGTCTCTATCTCTGTATCGGTCTCTGTCTTCGTCTTTGCCTCCGCCTTTGTCTCCGTCTTTGTCTCTGTCTCTGTCTCTGTCTCTGTCTCTGTCTCTGTCTCTGTCTCTGTCTCAGTCACTGTCTCTGTCTCCGTCGTTGTCTCTTACCCCTCCGTCTCTGGCTCTGTCTCTGTCTCTGTCTCTGTCTCTGTCTCTGTCTCTGTCTCTGTCTCTGTCTCTGTCTCTGTCTCTGTCTCTGTCTCTGTCTCTTTCTCTGTCTCTGCCTCTGTCTCTGTCTCTGTCTCTGTCTCTGTCTCTGTCTCTGTCTCCGTCTCTGTCCCTGTCTCTGTCGCTGTCTCTCCCTCTGTCTCTGTCTCTGTCTCTGTCCCTGGCTCTGTCACTGCCTCTGTCTCCGTCTCTGTCTCTGTCTCTGTCTCTGTCTCTGTCTCTGTCTCTGTCTCTGTCTCTGTCTCTGTCTCTGTCTCTGTCTCTGTCTCTGTCTCTGTCTCTGTCTCTGTCTCTGTCTCTGTCTCTGTCTCTGTCTCTTTCTCTGTCTCTGCCTCTGTCTCTGTCTCTGTCTCTGTCTCTGTCTCTGTCTCTGTCTCCGTCTCTGTCTCTGTCTCTGTCTCAGTCACTGTCTCTGTCTCCGTCGTTGTCTCTTACCCCTCCGTCTCTGACTCTGTCTCTGTCTCTGTCTCTGCCTCTGTCTCTGTCTCTGTCTCTGTCTCTGTCTCTGTCTCTGTCTCTGTCTCTGTCTCTGTCTCTTTCTCTGTCTCTGCCTCTGTCTCTGTCTCTGTCTCTGTCTCTGTCTCTGTCTCTGTCTCCGTCTCTGTCTCTGTCTCTATCGCTGTCTCTCCCTCTGCCTCTGTCTCTGTCTCTGTCCCTGGCTCTGTCACTGCCTCTGTCTCCGTCTCTGTCTCTGTCTCTGTCTCTGTCTCTGTCTCTGTGTCTGTCCCTGTACCTGTCCCTGTCCCTGTCCCTGTCCCTGTCCCTGCCCCTGTCGCTGTCTCTGTCTCCGTCTCTGTCTCTGTCTCTGTGTCTGTCCCTGTCCCTGTCCCTGCCCCTGTCTCTGTCGCTCTCTCTGTCTCTGTCTCTGTCACTGTATCTGTCGCTTTCTCTGTCTCTGCCTCTGTCTCTGTCGCTTTCTCTGCCTCTGTCTCTGTCTCTGTCTCTCTCTCTGTCTCTGTCTCTGTCTCTGTCTCTGTCTCTGTCTCTGCCTCTGTCTCTGCCTCTGTCTCTGTCTCTGTCTCTGTCTCTGTCTCTGTCTCTGTCTCTGTCTCTGTCTCTGTCTCTGTCTCTGTCTCTGTCTCTGTCTCTGTCTCTTTCTCTGTCTGTGTCTCCGTCTCTATCTCTGTATCGGTCTCTGTCTTCGTCTTTGCCTCCGCCTTTGTCTCCGTCTTTGTCTCTGTCTCTGTCTCTGTCTCTGTCTCTGACTCTGTCTCTGTCTTTGCCTCCGTCTCAGTCACTGTCTCTTTCTCCGTCGTTGTTTCTTACCCCTCCGTCTCTGTCTCTGTCTCTGTCTCTGTCTCCGTCTCTGTCTCTGTCTCTGTCTTTGCCTCCGCCTCAGTCACTGTCTCTGTTTCCGTCGTTGTCTCTTACCCCTCCGTCTCTGTCTCTGTCTCTGTCTCCCTCTCTGTCTCTGTCTCTGTCTCTGTCTGTGTCTCTGTCTCTGTCTCTGTCTCTGTCTCTGTCTCTGTCCCTGTCCCTGTCTCTGTCTCTCACTCTGTCTCTGTCTCTGTCTCTGTCTCTGTCTCTGTCTCGGTCTCTGTCTCTGTCTCTGTCTCTGTCTCTGCCTCTGTCTCTGTCTCTGTCTCAGACTCTGCCCCTGTCTCTGTCTCTATCTCTGTGTCTATCTCTGTCTCTGTCTCTGTCTCTGTCTTTGCCACCGTCTCAGACACTGTCTCTGTCTCCGTCGATGTCTCTACCCCTCCGTCTCTGTCTCTGTCTCTGTCTCTGTCCCTGCCTCTGTCTCTGTCTCTGTCTCTGTCTCTGCGTCTGTCTCTGTCTCTGTCTCTGTCTCTGTCTCTGTCTCTGCCTCTGACACTATCTCTGTCTCTGTCTCTGTCTCTGTCTCTGTCTCTGTCTCTGTCTCTGTCTCTGTCTCTGTCTCTGTCTCTGTCTCTGTCTCTGTCTCTGTCTCAGTCACTGTCTCTGTCTCCGTCGTTGTCTCTTACCCCTCCGTCTCTGACTCTGTCTCTGTCTCTGTCTCTGTCTCTGTCTCTGTCTCTGTCTCCGTCTCTGTCTCTGTCTCCGTCTCTGTCTCTGTCTCTGTCGCTGTCTCTCCCTCTGTCTCTGTCTCTGTCTCTGTCTCTGTCTCTGTCTCCGTCTCTGTCTCTGTCTCTGTCGCTGTCTCTCCCTCTGTCTCTGTCTCTGTCTCTGTCCCTGGCTCTGTCTCTGCCTCTGTCTCCGTCTCTGTCTCTGTCTCTGTCTCTGTCTCTGTCTCTGTCTCTGTCTCTGTCTCTGTCTCTGTCTCTGTCTCTGTCTCTGTCTCTGTCTCTGTCTCTGTCTCTGTCTCTGTCTCTGTCTCTGTCTCTGTCTCTGTCTCTGTCTCTGTCTCTGTCTCTGTCTCTGTCTCTGTCTCTGTCTCTGTCTCTGTCTCTGTCTCTGTCTCTGTCTCTGTCTCTGTCTCTGTCTCTGTCTCTGTCTCTGTCTCTGTCTCTGTCTCTGTCTCTGTCTCTGTCTCTGTCTCTG
>CAMAOD020000019.1:0-41029 GCA_945859595.2 Megachile willughbiella | reverse complement strand
GGATAAAAATAAGAGTTATTACGATAATAATAATAGTTATAAGGATAAAAATAAGAGATATTACGATAATAATAAGAGAAATAAGGATAAAAATAAGAGTTATTACGATAATAATAATAGTAATAAGGATAAAAGTAAGAGTTAATACGAGGATAAAATAGGAATAAGGACAAAAATGAGAGTTCTTACATAATAAAAATAGGAATAAGGCTGAAAATAATAGTTATAATGATAATAATAATAGTAATACGGATAAAAATAAGAGTTATTACGATAATAATAATAGTAACAAGGATAAAAGTAAGAGTTAATACGATGATAAAATAGGAATAAGGACAAAAATAAGAGTTATTACTATAATAATAATAGTTATAAGAATAAAAATAAGAGTTATTACGATAATAATAATGGTAATAAGGATAAAAATAAGAGTTATAACGATAATAATAACAGTGATAAGGCTGAAAATAATAGTGATTACGATAATAATAATACTAATAAGGATAAAAATAAGAGTTATTCCGATAATAAAAATAGGAATAAGGATAAAAATAAGAGTTATTACGATAATAATAATAGAAATAAGGATAAAAATTAGAGTTATTACGATAATAATAATAGAATTTAGGATAAAAATGAGAGTTATTACATAATAAAAATAGGAATATGGCTGAAAGTAATAGTTATAATGATAATAATAATAGAAATTAGGATAAAAATAAGAGTTATTACGATAATAATAATAGTAATAAGGATGAAAGTAAGAGTTAGTATGATGATAAAATAGGAATAAGGACAAAAATAAGAGTTATTACGATAATAATAATAGTTATAAGGGTAAAAATAAGAGTTATTACGATAATAATAATAGAAATTAGGATAAAAATAAGAGTTATTACATAATAAAAATAGGAATATGGCTGAAAATAATAGTTATAATGATAATAATAATAGTAATAAGGATAAAAATAAGAGTTATTACGATAATAATAATGGTAATAAGGATAAAAATAAGAGTTATAACGATAATAATAACAGTGATAAGGCTGAAAATAATAGTGATTACGATAATAATAATACTAATAAGGATAAAAATAAGAGTTATTCCGATAATAAAAATAGGAATAAGGATAAAAATAAGAGTTATTACGATAATAATAATAGAAATAAGGATAAAAATAAGAGTTATTACGATAATAATAATAGTCATAAGGATAAAAATAAGAGTTATTACGATAATAATAATAGTAATAAGGATAAAAGTAAGAGTTAATATGATGATAAAATAGGAATAAGGACAAAAATAGGAGTTATTACGATAATAATAATAGTTATAAGGGTAAAAGTAAGAGATATTACGATAATAATAAGAGAAATAAGGATAAAAATAAGAGTTATTACGATAATAATAATAGTAATAAGGATAAAAGTAAGAGTTAATACGAAGATAAAATAGGAATAAGGACAAAAATAAGAGCTCTTACATAATAAAAATAGGAATAAGGCTGAAAATAATAGTTATAATGATAATAATAATAGTAATAAGGATAAAAATAAGAGTTATTACGATAATAATAATAGTAATAAGGATGAAAGTAAGAGTTAGTATGATGATAAAATAGGAATAAGGACAAAAATAAGAGTTATTACGATAATAATAATAGTTATAAGGGTAAAAATAAGAGTTATTACGATAATAATAATAGAAATAAGGATAAAAATAAGAGTTATTACGATAATAATAATAGAAATAAGGACAAAAATAGGAGTTATTACGATAATAATAATAGTTATAAGGGTAAAAATAAGAGTTATTACGATAATAATAATAGAAATTAGGATAAAAATAAGAGTTATTACGATAATAATAATAGTAATAAGGATGAAAGTAAGAGTTATTACGATAATAATAATTGTGATAAGGCTGAAAATAATAGTTATTACGATAATCGTAATACTAATAAGGATAAAAATAAGAGTTATTACGATAATAAAAATAGGAATAAGGATAAAAATAAGAGTTATTACGATAATAATAATAGAAATAAGGATAAAAATAAGAGTTATTACGATAATAATAATAGTAATAAGGATAGAAGTAAGAGTTAGTATGATGATAAAATAGGAATAAGGACAAAAATAAGAGTTATTACGATAATAAAAATAGTTATAAGGGTAAAAATAAGAGTTATTACGATAATAATAATAGAAATTAGGATAAAAAAAAAGAGTTATTACATAATAAAAATAGGAATATGGCTGAAAGTAATAGTTATAATGATAATAATAATAGTTATAAGGGTAAAAAAATAAGAGTTATTACGATAATAAAAATAGGAATAAGGATAAAAATAAGAGTTATTACGATAATAATAATAGAAATAAGGATAAAAATAAGAGTTATTACGATAATAATAATGGTAATAAGGATAAAAATAAGAGTTATAACGATAATAATAACAGTGATAAGGCTGAAAATAATAGTGATTACGATAATAATAATACTAATAAGGATAAAAATAAGAGTTATTCCGATAATAAAAATAGGAATAAGGATAAAAATAAGAGTTATTACGATAATAATAATAGAAATGAGGATAAAAATAAGAGTTATTACGATAATAATAATAGTCATAAGGATAAAAATAAGAGTTATTACGATAATAATAACAGTGATAAGGCTGAAAATAATAGTGA
The DNA here is from genome assembly GCA_945859595.2 of Megachile willughbiella. NCBI lineage: Eukaryota > Metazoa > Arthropoda > Insecta > Hymenoptera > Megachilidae > Megachile > Megachile willughbiella. The sequence continues at coordinate 38,332 of CAMAOD020000019.1, read as the reverse complement.
TTACGATAATAATAATACTAATAAGGATAAAAATAAGAGTTATTACGATAATAAAAATAGGAATAAGGATAAAAATAAGAGTTATTACGATAATAATAATAGTGATAAGGCTGAAAATAATAGTTATTACGATAATACTAGTACTAATAAGGATAAAAATAAGAGTTATTACGATAATAATAATAGAAATAAGGATAACCATAAGAGTTATTACGATAATAATAATAGAAATAAGGATACAAATAAGAGTTATTACGATAATAATAATGGTAATAAGGATAAAAATAAGAGTTATAACAATAATAATAACAGTGATAAGGCTGAAAATAATAGTGATTACGATAATAATAATACTAATAAGGATAAAAATAAGAGTTATTCCGATAATAAAAATAGGAATAAGGATAAAAATAAGAGTTATTACGATAATAATAATAGAAATAAGGATAAAAATAAGAGTTATTACGATAATAATAATAGTCATAAGGATAAAAATAAGAGTTATTACGATAATAATAATAGTAATAAGGATAAAAGTAAGAGTTAATATGATGATAAAATAGGAATAAGGACAAAAATAGGAGTTATTACGATAATAATAATAGTTATAAGGGTAAAAATAAGAGTTATTACGATAATAATAATAGAAATTAGGATAAAAATAAGAGTTATTACGATAATAATAATAGTTATAAGGATAAAAATAAGAGATATTACGATAATAATAAGAGAAATAAGGATAAAAATAAGAGTTATTACGATAATAATAATAGTAATAAGGATAAAAGTAAGAGTTAATACGAGGATAAAATAGGAATAAGGACAAAAATGAGAGTTCTTACATAATAAAAATAGGAATAAGGCTGAAAATAATAGTTATAATGATAATAATAATAGTAATACGGATAAAAATAAGAGTTATTACGATAATAATAATAGTAACAAGGATAAAAGTAAGAGTTAATACGATGATAAAATAGGAATAAGGACAAAAATAAGAGTTATTACTATAATAATAATAGTTATAAGAATAAAAATAAGAGTTATTACGATAATAATAATGGTAATAAGGATAAAAATAAGAGTTATAACGATAATAATAACAGTGATAAGGCTGAAAATAATAGTGATTACGATAATAATAATACTAATAAGGATAAAAATAAGAGTTATTCCGATAATGAAAATAGGAATAAGGATAAAAATAAGAGTTATTACGATAATAATAATAGAAATAAGGATAAAAATTAGAGTTATTACGATAATAATAATAGAATTTAGGATAAAAATGAGAGTTATTACATAATAAAAATAGGAATATGGCTGAAAGTAATAGTTATAATGATAATAATAATAGAAATTAGGATAAAAATAAAAGTTATTACGATAATAAAAATAGGAATAAGGCTGAAAATAATAGTTATAATGATAATAATAATAGTAATAAGGATAAAAATAAGAGTTATTACGATAATAATAATAGAAATAAGGATAAAAATAAGAGTTATTACGATAATAATAATAGAAATAAGGACAAAAATAGGAGTTATTACGATAATAATAATAGTTATAAGGGTAAAAATAAGAGTTATTACGATAATAATAATAGAAATTAGGATAAAAATAAGAGTTATTACGATAATAATAATAGTAATAAGGATGAAAGTAAGAGTTATTACGATAATAATAATTGTGATAAGGCTGAAAATAATAGTTATTACGATAATCGTAATACTAATAAGGATAAAAATAAGAGTTATTACGATAATAAAAATAGGAATAAGGATAAAAATAAGAGTTATTACGATAATAATAATAGAAATAAGGATAAAAATAAGAGTTATTACGATAATAATAATAGTAATAAGGATAGAAGTAAGAGTTAGTATGATGATAAAATAGGAATAAGGACAAAAATAAGAGTTATTACGATAATAAAAATAGTTATAAGGGTAAAAATAAGAGTTATTACGATAATAATAATAGAAATTAGGATAAAAAAAAGAGTTATTACATAATAAAAATAGGAATATGGCTGAAAGTAATAGTTATAATGATAATAATAATAGTTATAAGGGTAAAAAAATAAGAGTTATTACGATAATAAAAATAGGAATAAGGATAAAAATAAGAGTTATTACGATAATAATAATAGAAATAAGGATAAAAATAAGAGTTATTACGATAATAATAATGGTAATAAGGATAAAAATAAGAGTTATAACGATAATAATAACAGTGATAAGGCTGAAAATAATAGTGATTACGATAATAATAATACTAATAAGGATAAAAATAAGAGTTATTCCGATAATAAAAATAGGAATAAGGATAAAAATAAGAGTTATTACGATAATAATAATAGAAATGAGGATAAAAATAAGAGTTATTACGATAATAATAATAGTCATAAGGATAAAAATAAGAGTTATTACGATAATAATAACAGTGATAAGGCTGAAAATAATAGTGATTACGATAATAATAATACTAATAAGGATAAAAATAAGAGTTATTACGATAATAAAAATAGGAATAAGGATAAAAATAAGAGTTATTACGATAATAATAATAGTAATAAGGATAAAAATAAGAGTTCTTACATAATTAAAATAGGAATAAGGCTGAAAAAAATAGTTATAATGATAATAATAATAGTAAAAAGGATAAAAATAAGAGTTATTACGATAATAATAATAGTAATAAGGATGAAAGTAAGAGTTAGTATGATGATAAAATAGGAATAAGGACAAAAATAAGAGTTATTACGATAATAATAATAGTTATAAGGGTAAAAATAAGAGTTATTACGATAATGATAATAGAAATTAGGATAAAAATAAGAGTTATTACATAATAAAAATAGGAATATGGCTGAAAGTAATAGTTATAATGATAATAATAATAGAAATAAGGATAAAAATAAGAGTTATTACGATAATAATAATGCTAATAAGGATAAAAATAAGAGTTATTACGATAATAATAATTGTGATAAGGCTGAAAATAATAGTTATTACGATAATCGTAATACTAATAAGGATAAAAATAAGAGTTATTACGATAATAAAAATAGGAATAAGGATAAAAATAAGAGTTATTACGATAATAATAATAGAAATAAGGATAAAAATAAGAGTTATTACGATAATAATAATAGTAATAAGGATAGAAGTAAGAGTTAGTATGATGATAAAATAGGAATAAGGACAAAAATAAGAGTTATTACGATAATAAAAATAGTTATAAGGGTAAAAATAAGAGTTATTACGATAATAATAATAGAAATTAGGATAAAAAAAAGAGTTATTACATAATAAAAATAGGAATATGGCTGAAAGTAATAGTTATAATGATAATAATAATAGTTATAAGGGTAAAAAAATAAGAGTTATTACGATAATAAAAATAGGAATAAGGATAAAAATAAGAGTTATTACGATAATAATAATAGAAATAAGGATAAAAATAAGAGTTATTACGATAATAATAATAGTAATAAGGATAGAAGTAAGAGTTAATATGATGATGAAATAGGAATAAGGACAAAAATAAGAGTTATTACTATAATAATAATAGTTATAAGGATAAAAATAAGAGTTATTACGATAATAATAATGGTAATAAGGATAAAAATAAGAGTTATAACGATAATAATAACAGTGATAAGGCTGAAAATAATAGTGATTACGATAATAATAATACTAATAAGGATAAAAATAAGAGTTATTCCGATAATAAAAATAGGAATAAGGATAAAAATAAGAGTTATTACGATAATAATAATAGAAATGAGGATAAAAATAAGAGTTATTACGATAATAATAATAGTCATAAGGATAAAAATAAGAGTTATTACGATAATAATAACAGTGATAAGGCTGAAAATAATAGTGATTACGATAATAATAATACTAATAAGGATAAAAATAAGAGTTATTACGATAATAAAAATAGGAATAAGGATAAAAATAAGAGTTATTACGATAATAATAATAGTAATAAGGATAAAAATAAGAGTTCTTACATAATTAAAATAGGAATAAGGCTGAAAAAAATAGTTATAATGATAATAATAATAGTAAAAAGGATAAAAATAAGAGTTATTACGATAATAATAATAGTAATAAGGATGAAAGTAAGAGTTAGTATGATGATAAAATAGGAATAAGGACAAAAATAAGAGTTATTACGATAATAATAATAGTTATAAGGGTAAAAATAAGAGTTATTACGATAATAATAATAGAAATTAGGATAAAAATAAGAGTTATTACATAATAAAAATAGGAATATGGCTGAAAATAATAGTTCTAATGATAATAATAATAGTAATAAGGATAAAAATAAGAGTTATTACGATAATAATAATAGTGATAAGGCTGAAAATAATAGTTATTACGATAATAGTAATACTAATAAGGATAAAAATAGGAGTTATTACGATAATAATAATAGAAATAAGGATAAAAATAACAGTTATTACGATAATAATAATAGAAATAAGGATAAAAATAAGAGTTATTACGATAATAATAATAGTCATAAGGATAAAAATAAAAGTTATTACGATAATAATAATAGTAATAAGGATAAAAGTAAGAGTTATTACGATAATAATAATAGAAATAAGGATAAAAATAAGAGTTATTACGATAATAATAATAGTTATAAGGGTAAAAATAAGAGTTATTACGATAATAATAATAGAAATTAGGATAAAAATAAGAGTTATTACGATAATAATAATAGTAATAAGGATGAAAGTAAGAGTTAGTATGATGATAAAATAGGAATGAGGACAAAAATAAGAGTTATTACGATAATAATAATAGTTATAAGGGTAAAAATAAGAGTTATTACGATAATAATAATAGTTATAAGGGTAAAAATAAGAGTTATTACGATAATAATAATAGAAATAAGGATAAAAATAAGAGTTATTACGATAATAATAATAGAAATAAGGACAAAAATAGGAGTTATTACGATAATAATAATAGTAATAAGGATAAAAATAAGAGTTATTACGATAATAAAAAGAGGAATAAGGATAAAAATAAGAGTTATTACGATAATAATAATAGTAATAAGGATGAAAGTAAGAGTTAGTATGATGATAAAATAGGAATAAGGGCAAAAATAAGAGTTATTACGATAATAATAATAGTTATAAGGGTAAAAATAAGAGTTATTACGATAATAATAATAGAAATAAGGATAAAAGTAAGAGTTATTACGATAATAATAATAGTGATAAGGCTGAAAATAATAGTTATTACGATAATAGTAATACTAATAAGGATAAAAATAAGAGTTATTACGATAATAAAAATAGGAATATGGCTGAAAGTAATAGTTATAATGATAATAATAATAGTTATAAGGGTAAAAATAAGAGTTATTACGATAATAATAATAGAAATTAGGATAAAAATAAGAGTTATTACATAATAAAAATAGGAATATGGCTGAAAATAATAGTTATAATGATAATAATAATAGTAATAAGGATAAAAATAAGAGTTATTACGATAATAATAATAGTGATAAGGCTGAAAATAATAGTTATTACGATAATACTAGTACTAATAAGGATAAAAATAAGAGTTATTACGATAATAATAATAGAAATAAGGATAAAAATAAGAGTTATTACGATAATAATAATAGAAATAAGGATACAAATAAGTGTTATTACGATAATAATAATAGTCATAAGGATAAAAATAAGAGTTATTACGATAATAATAATAGTAATAAGGATAAAAGTAAGAGTTATTACGATAATAATAATAGAAATAAGGATAAAAATAAGAGTTATTACGATTGTTGCGTACAGATCTGTACTGAATTCATTATTTGTTTAATGTTAAGTGCGCAATAAAATACGTTTCCGTTGTTACATGTAGTACCGAGTATTCTGTCTATATGTGCGTTTATTACTTGCATCGATACATCGATAGCGAACCTTGTGACGATAGACTTAAGAGAATTGTATGCGTTGAATATGGCGACTTATGGAAAAGAGCGATAAAAGGCGATGATTTTGCCACGTACCCATGTTAGCCGGATTGTGCCAACTCTCAACGGTGTAGCCCAGCGTGCGCGGAAAACCAAAGGGTTTTCTGTGGCCGTTAAGCTCCCCGCGTGCTCGGAAAGATGAAAATCATTCCGAGGCCGCTACAGACCTCAATTGGGTAGGCAACTACTGCTATGAAGGTCAATGCGTGCACGGGAAGACATGGTCGACCCGGGGCCGTTAAGCTACCGGCGAAACCGGCGGAGTTGGCATATTGATAAGGGACATTTGGTTCCGCAAGAAATTAAACCGTAGATGCGGGTAAGTGGCGCAATCCACACCTACAAGGGAATAAGCGCTTTCGGCCGTTTACGGTAACGTTCGGTAACCATCGGCGTTCCGGTACAACGTTATCGCCACCGCGAGCGTGCGACAGCGATTCATTCACTCTCGAGCGTCCGTACTATCTGTTTGTATACAACGACTGTATAGACGGTCCAATAAAATTCGCTTACATTTCTACAATTCCTGTTCATTTTGTTTCAACCCAGAAACAACTGTACATAAATTTTGGTGCCAAAACCCGGGAATCATTACCGGATTCTATTTGCGAACAGGATTTTGTCGAAGTTTATTCTTCTTCTTTTTTTTTTCTCTCTCTCTCTCTCTCTCTTATTATTGTAAACGTTACTGTGATAGAAGCAAGTTGAAATACGTCTCAATCTCGCTCACTTCTTCGACGAAGAACATTACCTTCAAAATCGATTGTACTGTTCATCTTTCGTATTATCAATCGACAACACGTTACAACGGCTTAATAATGCCACCCAAGAAGAGGAAGAATGCCTCCGCGGTACATCCCGAAACCGAAGCTACGTCGGCAAAAAGAGGTCGCCCTGCAAAGGCGGCAAACTCTGCAAGACAGGAAGACAGGGCGACTACTAGCCGTGTTCCTGAAAATATCTGCGATGCACCAGTAGACCGTGAGGGGCACGCAGTGCCTGAACCGCAATCGTCATCTGCCCGAAGCGGTCCGATGGCTCTTCAATGTGGTAGAAGTCCTGAAAGCGGCGGCGGATCGCGGGCTTCTATGCGTGCGCCGACCGCGGCAAACGACGATTACGAATTTCGCGATTTTCGGGTGGGATCACCACAACGGGTGCGTGCGTTATATACAGGCTCACCAAATATTGCCGAATCGCAACGGATTATTAATCCGACCGAGCGTCTGACGGACGCAATCATAGACACTATACGCATTGTAAGAGAAGCATCGTTGGGGGGAGAAAATTCCCGCTTGTTAAATCGCTTGACCACGACGTGTAAATTGCCGAAGTTTTCGGGAAATCCCATCGAATGGTTGAATTTTAAGGGAGCGTATTTGTCATCAGCGGAGCAGGGCGGATTCTCAGGTCGAGAGAACATAGCTCGGCTTTTCGACGCCCTTGAGGGCGAAGCGCGCGCAAGTGTTAGCACTCTGTTGGCTACAGCGACGGATGCTAACGTAATAATGAATACGCTCGAACTGCAGTTCGGAAACAAACATATAATTGCTACAAAGATTGTGGAAGACATTAGGTCTCTGCCGGATTTAGAATCGGGGAATCAAAACATCGCTCGATTTGCCGCGACATTACGCAACTCAGTTACGGCGCTTCGGTCGCTCGATATGACCGGTTCTTTGTACAGCTATGATTTGGTGAAAATCGTCGCTAGTAAACTACCTTGCGCGTTAAAGTACTCGTTTAATAGGTACGCAGCGGAAACAAGTAGTGACAAGGTCACGCTTGAAAAACTCGCGGATTTTGTCTATAGAGAAGCTGAATTGGCTGCGGCGACTGGTATATTTGATATGCCGTCGACGTCTGCATCCCTTTCGCGAAATGCGAACATACCGAAGAGACAGTTGCGTTCGAAGGCGGCAATTGTCTGTACGACTATTCATCAGCCAACTCTAACGGAACAAGGGCGTCAACAGACAAGGGAATACGCTCCGCAAATGGATAGATGTGTGTTTTGTACCAGAACTAATCATAGGTCGTCGGAATGTCGTGATTTTGCACGTGAATCGGTAGCCCGACGTTGGACGTTAGCTAAGAGAAATAGTCTCTGCTTTAAGTGCTTAGCTCGGGGCCACGGTAAAGGCGAATGCAAGGGCGCGAACTGTAATTATTGCAATAAACCGCACCACAGTCTCCTGCACAGATTGAAAAGATCCACCGCTGAAATCGAAAAGGCGCAGAAACGGCAAAATCCGCGCGAGACCCAGACTACAAATATGCCGAAGAATAATGACGACCAATGACTAGAAGTTTCATATTCGTTTCTGAAGGTTCTACCGGTGATAGCGTCGGGCCCCGAAGGATCCATAAATACGTTCGCTCTGCTGGACGAAGGTTCAACAATAACACTAATTGATCGACGGTTAGCTCGAGGGATTGGTGTCAGGGGGCCGCGTGTGAAATCAGCCTTGAACGGCATCGGCGACAGGTCAGCCGTTATGATGGCTAGCGAAAAAGTTGATTTTCAGATTCGGGGAGATCGTGACGTGTATGAAGTGAAAAATGCTGTATCTGTATTAGATTTGAATTTGCCAACTCAAACGCTCTCTGAAAATATTGCGGAGCACGTAAAATCTACAGAGAACGTAATTCTACAAGCGTATAATGAGGCGCAACCCAAAATCCTATTGGGCCAGGATAACTGGAAAATAATAGTGACGCATGAATTTCGTCAAGTGAATATGTACAAGTTTGGAATTTCTCGTTCCCTGTTAGGTTGGGCTATACACGGTCCGTATCCGTCACGGTCTAAACTTGGAAGTTTTGTGTGCTTGGACGGGAAAGGTCAAACTACGTTGCACAATCATAACGAGACACTTGACCAGCTTGTAAAACAATATTTCCAATTAGATAATTTCGGAGTGTGCGAAACGAACAGACCTAGAAGTGGTCAGGACCGCGCCTTGAACATATTGAAACGTACAACCCGCCGTGTAAATGGCTTCTGGGAAACAGGTTTGTTGTGGAGGAAAGATCAAGTCCCCGGAATAGATAGTTTTACCACTGCGCACAAAAGACTTCTTGCCTTGGAGCGAAAATTAGACCGAGATGCGGAGTATGCCCTGCTTTATTATTGAGAAATAGATCGTTTATTAGAAAATGGTTACGCCATGAAGGTTGAAGAAGTCTCGAACAGCGAAAGGACGTGGTACTTACCGCACTTTGGAGTACGAAACGTAAACAAGCCGGGAAAATTGAGGCTTGTATTTGACGCTGCTGCTAAATCGGAAGGATTGAGTTTAAACGATCAACTCGATTCAGGACCCGATCTACTGCAATCGTTGCCCGGTGTACTAATACGTTTCAGACAAGAACAGGTCGCCGTTAAAGCTGACATAAAGGATATGTTTCTTCGCATTCACGTTCGGAAAGAGGATCGTGGGGCCCAGCGGTTCCTGTGGCGCGGAAAAGCGAGAGATGTGGAGCCGCAGGTGTTTGAAATGTCCTGTCTTCTTTTCGGGGCCAAGCCATCGCCGTGCAACGCTATATATGTGAAGGACCTGAATGCGAGGAACTTCGCCGACTCGAAACCGATCGCATCTAGAACCATAATTAGTAACAGCTACATGGACGACTTCTTGGCTAGCGGAAAGACTGTGCAAGAGGTCATGAGCCTTATTCGTGACGTCGTGGAAATTAACGCGAGTGCGAACTTCGAGATGCACGGGTGGGCCTGTAATGACTATAGAGCTTTACGTGAAGTAGCGGACCGAAAACGATCAGTCAATAACAAGGAAAACAATCTGTGTGATCGAGCAACGGAACGAGTGCTAGGTCTCTTTTGGGAGACGCGATCTGACACGCTAGGTTTCAATGTCGGAATTGGAAAAATTCCGCAAAGTTTATTGAACGGCGAAAGGATTCCAACGAAACGCGAATATCTGCGAGTGGTGATGTCCGTTTTTGACCCACTGGGATTCGTGTCCAAGTTTACTCTTATGTCAAAAATATTGATGCAGGAGATATGGCGCAGTGGCGTCGAATGGGATAGCCCAATTCGGAATGAAGAACACGCGGGATGGCTCTCTTGGTTGAAACACCTTCGTGGCGTACAGAATGTACGCATACCGCGCTGCGTGTCACCAATTAGGAGACGTTATGTGAAGGCCGAACTGCACGTCTTTTGCGATGCGAGTTTAAAGGCGTACGCCGCTGCCGCGTACCTACGCTTTGAAGTTGAAAATGCTCCGGCGCACGTTGCACTCGTTATGGCTAAAACAAGGGTAGCGCCCTTAAAACCATTATCTGTGCCCCGGTTAGAATTACAAGCTGCCTTATTAGCGTCTAAACTGGCCAGCACGGTTCAGAAGGAGCTTGGGATCGAAATCAGTCGACGTGTATTTTGGAGTGATTCTATTACGGTAATACGCTGGATAAGATCCGAGCCGCGCGTACGTCAAATTTTTGTTTCACACCGCTTGGGAGAAATCGCGGAACTAACGAAAATCGCTGAATGCTGATGGGTACCATCGCGTTTAAATCCTGCTGATGATGCCACACGGTGGTCGGATGAAGTGCTACTTGCGCACCAGCGATGGTTTGTTGGTCCGGACTTCCTGAAACAGGATGAAAGATCGTGGCCGTTGAGAAGTGTCTGACTGAAAAAGAGAAAGAAACGATCGATGATATGGAATTGCGAAAAGGATTCGTCTTCACAACGAATGTAGTGCCACATTATTTTCCGTTAACGGGGAAAATGTTAGGCTGGCCGGGTTTGCTGGCTGTAGCCAGGCGTATTCGAGGATTTTTTAACCGTTGGCGAAAGATGCCGCGCAGTGAAATTGACTGCGATGCGGTACTGTTAGCCGAACGGTACTGGTTTCGCGAAATACAAGCGGAGTATTTTGCCCAAGAGCTGGACGCGATAAGAAAGGGGAAAGAAATCAACAGGGGCAGCAAGATCTTACAACTACAGCCTTTCCTTGATGAGAGTGGAATCTTGCGAGCGAATGGACGCGTGACAAAGATTGCGGAATACGAGTTTAATAATAATCCCATAATACTGGAAGGAAAACATCCAGCGACGCGGGCTCTCGTTATGGAGTATCACCGTCGCTTCTTTCATGCAAGTCGCGACTCGGTTATTAATGAACTTCGGCAGGGGTATTACATCATAGGGCTTAGAAATCTGCTTCGATCACTAACAAGTAAGTGCTTAGTTTGCAAATTACGCAGAGGCAAGCCAAATAATCCGAAAATGGCTGCGCTCCCAGCCGGCCGGCTGGCATATCGTGAAAGGCCCTTTAGTCACTGCGGAATCGACTATTTTGGGCCGATGTACGTAAAGATTGGTCGTCGGAGAGAGAAACGATGGGGAGTTATATTCACCTACCTGACAACCAGAGCCATCTATTTAGAAATGGTTCATAATCTGAGCGCAGATTCGGCGATTATGGCGATACATAGGTTAGCTGCGAGAAGAGGATCCCCTTCAGTCATTTACAGCGACAATGCGACCAATTTTGCGAAGGCGAGCAAGGAACTTAGAGACGCAATAACGAACATAGATGTGGACAAACAGAAGGCGTATGCTGTGGCGAATCGCATGAAATGGCTATTCATTCCACCCGACGCTCCCCATATGGGCGGAGCCTGGGAGCGTTTGATCAGGTCGGTAAAGATAGCGCTCGGTGCCGTACTGCGTGATCAAGCACCCAGCGAAGAAGTTCTGCTCACCCTACTAGCGGAGATAGAACACTCTGTAAACTCTCGCCCCTTAACGCATGTATCGCTAGACCCGAGGGATAGTGAGGCACTGACACCCAACCATTTTATCATAGGAACTTCATCAGGGGTGCATAATTTTAATACTTATGAAGCGAGAGCTGTTTGCCCTAGAAACCAATGGAAGTTAGCGCAAGCGTTTGCTGACGGATTTTGGAAACGATGGTTGAAAGAATATCTGCCCACACAAATTCCGAGGACGAAATGGAATAATACTGGTGAGCAGCTGACCATCGGAGATATGGTCATGATAATAGACTACCAGGCTCCACGTAATGCCTGGAAATGCGGAAAGATCGTGGAGGTGTTATCGGGAGAAGATGGAGTAGTTAGAGTAGCGAAAATACGTACGTCGACGGGTGAATTTATGCGACCAGCGAGAAAACTGATTCGATTACATAGCGCAGGTTAAGTACAAAATCCAAATGATTTTGTACGAGGGGGAGAATGTTGCGTACAGATCTGTACTGAATTCATTATTTGTTTAATGTTAAGTGCGCAATAAAATACGTTTCCGTTGTTACATGTAGTACCGAGTATTCTGTCTATATGTGCGTTTATTACTTGCATCGATACATCGATAGCGAACCTTGTGACGATAGACTTAAGAGAATTGTATGCGTTGAATATGGCGACTTATGGAAAAGAGCGATAAAAGGCGATGATTTTGCCACGTACCCATGTTAGCCGGATTGTGCCAACTCTCAACGGTGTAGCCCAGCGTGCGCGGAAAACCAAAGGGTTTTCTGTGGCCGTTAAGCTCCCCGCGTGCTCGGAAAGATGAAAATCATTCCGAGGCCGCTACAGACCTCAATTGGGTAGGCAACTACTGCTATGAAGGTCAATGCGTGCACGGGAAGACATGGTCGACCCGGGGCCGTTAAGCTACCGGCGAAACCGGCGGAGTTGGCATATTGATAAGGGACATTTGGTTCCGCAAGAAATTAAACCGTAGATGCGGGTAAGTGGCGAAATCCACACCTACAAGGGAATAAGCGCTTTCGGCCGTTTACGGTAACGTTCGGTAACCATCGGCGTTCCGGTACAACGTTATCGCCACCGCGAGCGTGCGACAGCGATTCATTCACTCTCGAGCGTCCGTACTATCTGTTTGTATACAACGACTGTATAGACGGTCCAATAAAATTCGCTTACATTTCTACAATTCCTGTTCATTTTGTTTCAACCCAGAAACAACTGTACAACGATAATAATAATAGTAATAAGGATAAAAATAAGAGTTATTACGATAATAATAATAGTAATAAGGATAGAAGTAAGAGTTAATACGAAGCTAAAATAGGAATAAGGACAAAAATAAGAGTTCTTACATAATAAAAATAGGAATAAGGCTGAAAATAATAGTTATAATGATAATAATAATAGTAACAAGGATAAAAATAAGAGTTATTACGATAATAATAATAGTAATAAGGATGAAAGTAAGAGTTAGTATGATGATAAAATAGGAATAAGGACAAAAATAAGAGTACATGATAAAAATAGGAATAAGGCTGAAAATAATAGTTATAATGATAATAATAATAGTAAAAAGGATAAAAATAAGAGTTATTACGATAATAATAATAGTAATAAGGATAAAAGTAAGAGTTAGTATGATGATAAAATAGGAATAAGGACAAAACTAATAGTTATTACGATAATAATAATAGTAATAAGGATAAAAATAAGAGTTATTACGATAATAATAATAGTAATAAGAATAAAAATAAGAGTTATTACGATAATAATAATAGTGATAAGGCTGAAAATAATAGTTATAATGATAATAATAATAGTAAAAAGGATAAAAATAAGAGTTATTACGATAATAATAATAGTAATAAGGATAAAAATAAGAGTTATTACGATAATACTAATAGTAATAAGGATAAAAATAAGAGTTATTTATATAATAATAATATTGATAAGGCTGAAAATAATAGTTATTACGATAATAATAATAGTAATAAGGATAAAAATAAGAGTTATTACGACAATAATAATAGAAATAAGGATAAAAATAAGAGTTATTACGATAATAATAATAGGAATAAGGATAAAAATAAGAGTTATTACGATAATAATAATAGAAATTAGGATAAAAATAAGAGTTATTACATAATAAAAATAGGAATATGGCTGAAAGTAATAGATATAATGATAATAATAATAGAAATTAGGATAAAAATAAGAGTTATTGCGACAATAATAATAGAAATAAGGATAAAAATAAGAGTTATTACGATAATAATAATAGTAATAAGAATAAAAATAAGAGTTATTACGATAATAATATTATTAATACGGATAAAAATAAGAGTTATTACATGATAAAAATAGGAATAAGGCTGAAAATGATAGTTATAATGATAATAATAATAGTAAAAAGGATAAAAATAAGAGTTATTACGATAATAATAATAGTAATAAGAATAAAAATAAGAGTTATTACGATAATAATAATAGTGATAAGGCTGAAAATAATAGTTACTACGATAATAATAATACTAATAAGGACAAAAATAAGAGTTATTACGATAATAAAAATAGGAATAAGGATAAAAATAAGTGTTATTACATAATAAAAATAGGAATACGGCTGAAAGTAATGGTCATAATGATAATAATAATAGAAATAAGGATAAAAAAAAGAGTTATTACATGACAAATATAGGAATAAGGCTGAAAATAATAGTTATAATGATAATAAAAATAGAAATAAGGATAAAAATGAGAGTTACTACGATAATAATAATAGTAATAAGGATAAAAATAAGAGTTATTACGATAATAATATTATTAATACGGATAAAAATAAGAGTTATTACATGATAAAAATAGGAATAAGGCTGAAAATGATAGTTATAATGATAATAATAATAGTAAAAAGGATAAAAATAAGAGTTATTACGATAATAATAATAGTGATAAGGCTGAAAATAATAGTTATAATGATAATAATAATAGTAAAAAGGATAAAAATAAGAGTTATTACGATAATAAAAATAGGAATAAGGATAAAAATAAGAGTTATTACGATAATAATAATAGTGATAAGGCTGAAAATAATAGTTACTACGATAATAATAATACTAATAAGGACAAAAATAAGAGTTATTACGATAATAAAAATAGGAATAAGGATAAAAATAAGTGTTATTACATAATAAAAATAGGAATACGGCTGAAAGTAATAGTCATAATGATAATAATAATAGAAATAAGGATAAAAAAAAGAGTTATTACGATAATAATAATAGTGATAAGGCTGAAAATAATAGTTATAATGATAATAATAATAGTAAAAAGGATCAAAATAAGCGTTATTACGATAATAATAATAGTAATAAGGATAAAAATAAGAGTTATTACATGATAAAAATAGGAATGAGGCTGAAAATAATAGTTATAATGATAATAATAATAGTAATAAGGATAAAAATAAGAGTTATTACGATAATAATAATAGTAATAAGGATAAAAATAAGAGTTATTACATGATAAAAATAGGAATAAGGCTGAAAATAATAGTTCTAATGATAATAATAATAGAAATAAGGATAAAAATAAGAGTTATTACAATAATAATAATAGAAATTAGGATAAAAATAAGAGTTATTTATATAATAATAATATTGATAAGGCTGAAAATAATAGTTATTACGATAATAATAATAGTAATAAGGATAAAAATAAGAGTTATTACGACAATAATAATAGAAATAAGGATAAAAATAAGAGTTATTACGATAATAATAATAGTAATAAGGATAAAAATAAGAGTTATTACGATTATAATAATAGTGATAAGGCTGAAGATAATAGTTACTACGATAATAGTAATACTAATAAGGACAAAAATAAGAGTTATTGCGATAAAAATAATACAAATAAGGATAAAACTAAGAGTTATTACGATAATAATAATAGTGATAAGACTGAAAATAATAGTTACTACGATAATAATAATGCTAATAAGAATAAAAATAAGAGTTATTACGACAATAATAATAGTTATAAGGATAAGAATAATAGTTATTACGATAATAATAATAGAAATTGGGATAAAAATAAGAGTTATTACATAATAAAAATAGGAATATGGCTGAAAGTAATAGATATAATGATAATAATAATAGAAATTAGGATAAAAATAAGAGTTATTACGATAATAATAATAGTTATAAGGATAAAAATAAGAGTTATTACGATAATAATAATAGTTATAAGGATAAAAATAAGAGTTATTGCGACAATAATAATAGAAATAAGGATAAAAATAAGAGGTATTACGATAATAATAATAGTAATAAGAATAAAAATAAGAGTTATTACGATAATAATAATAGTGATAAGGCTGAAAATAATAGTTACTACGATAATAATAATACTAATAAGGACAAAAATAAGAGTTATTACGATAATAAAAATAGGAATAAGGATAAAAATAAGTGTTATTACATAATAAAAATAGGAATATGGCTGAAAGTAATAGTCATAATGATAATAATAATAGAAATAAGGATAAAAAAAAGAGTTATTACATGATAAAAATAGGAATAAGGCTGAAAATAATAGTTATAATGATAATAAAAATAGAAATAATGATAAAAATGAGAGTTACTACGATAATAATAATAGTAATAAGGATAAAAATAAGAGTTATTACGATAATAATATTATTAATACGGATAAAAATAAGAGTTATTACATGATAAAAATAGGAATAAGGCTGAAAATGATAGTTATAATGATAATAATAATAGTAAAAAGGATAAAAATAAGAGTTATTACGATAATAATAATAGTAATAAGGATAAAAGTAAGAGTTAGTATGATGATAAAATAGGAATAAGGACAAAACTAATAGTTATTACGATAATAATAATAGTAATAAGGATAAAAATAAGAGTTATTACGATTATAATAATAGTGATAAGGCTGAAGATAATAGTTACTACGATAATAGTAATACTAATAAGGACAAAAATAAGAGTTATTGCGATAAAAATAATACAAATAAGGATAAAACTAAGAGTTATTACGATAATAATAATAGTGATAAGACTGAAAATAATAGTTACTACGATAATAATAATACTAATAAGAATAAAAATAAGAGTTATTACGACAATAATAATAGTTATAAGGATTAGAATAATAGTTATTATGATAATAATAATAGAAATTGGGATAAAAATAAGAGTTATTACATAATAAAAATAGGAATATGGCTGAAAGTAATAGATATAATGATAATAATAATAGAAATTAGGATAAAAATAAGAGTTATTACGATAATAATAATAGTTATAAGGATAAAAATAAGAGTTATTACGATAATAATAATAGTTATAAGGATAAAAATAAGAGTTATTGCGACAATAATAATAGAAATAAGGATAAAAATAAGAGTTATTACGATAATAATAATAGTGATAAGGCTGAAAATAATAGTTACTACGATAATAATAATACTAATAAGGACAAAAATAAGAGTTATTACGATAATAAAAATAGGAATAAGGATAAAAATAAGTGTTATTACATAATAAAAATAGGAATATGGCTGAAAGTAATAGTCATAATGATAATAATAATAGAAATAAGGATAAAAAAAAGAGTTATTACATGATAAAAATAGGAATAAGGCTGAAAATAATAGTTATAATGATAATAAAAATAGAAATAAGGATAAAAATGAGAGTTACTACGACAATAATAATAGTAATAAGGATAAAAATAAGAGTTATTACGATAATAATATTATTAATGCGGATAAAAATAAGAGTTATTACATGATAAAAATAGGAATAAGGCTGAAAATAATAGTTATAATGATAATAATAATAGTAATAAGGATAAAAATAAGAGTTATTACGACAATAATAATAGAAATAAGGATAAAAATAAGAGTTATTACGATAATAATAATAGTAATAAGGATAAAAATAAGAGTTATTACGATTATAATAATAGTGATAAGGCTGAAGATAATAGTTACTACGATAATAATAATACTAATAAGAATAAAAATAAGAGTTATTACGACAATAATAATAGTTATAAGGATAAGAATAATAGTTATTACGATAATAATAATAGAAATTGGGATAAAAATAAGAGTTATTACATAATAAAAATAGGAATATGGCTGAAAGTAATAGATATAATGATAATAATAATAGAAATTAGGATAAAAATAAGAGTTATTACGATAATAATAATAGTTATAAGGGATAAAAATAAGAGTTATTACGATAATAATAATAGTTATAAGGATAAAAATAAGAGTTATTGCGACAATAATAATAGAAATAAGGATAAAAATAAGAGTTATTACGATAATAATAATAGTGATAAGGCTGAAAATAATAGTTACTACGATAATAATAATACTAATAAGGACAAAAATAAGAGTTTATTACGATAATAATAATAGAAATAAGGATAAAAATAAGAGTTGTTACATATTAAAAGTAGGAATATGGCTGAAAAGTAATAGATATAATGATAATAATAATAGAAATTAGGATAAAAAATAAGAGTTATTGCGACAATAATAATAGAAATAAGGATAAAAATAAGAGTTATTACGATAATAATAATAGTAATAAGAATAAAAATAAGAGTTATTACGATAATAATATTATTAATACGGATAAAAAATAAGAGTTATTACATGATAAAAATAGGAATAAGGCTGAAAATGATAGTTATAATGATAATAATAATAGTAAAAAGGATAAAAATAAGAGTTATTACGATAATAATAATAGTAATAAGAATAAAAATAAGAGTTATTACGATAATAATAATAGTGATAAGGCTGAAAATAATAGTTACTACGATAATAATAATACTAATAAGGACAAAAATAAGAGTTATTACGATAATAAAAATAGGAATAAGGATAAAAATAAGTGTTATTACATAATAAAAATAGGAATACGGCTGAAAGTAATGGTCATAATGATAATAATAATAGAAATAAGGATAAAAAAAAGAGTTATTACATGACAAATATAGGAATAAGGCTGAAAATAATAGTTATAATGATAATAAAAATAGAAATAAGGATAAAAATGAGAGTTACTACGATAATAATAATAGTAATAAGGATAAAAATAAGAGTTATTACGATAATAATATTATTAATACGGATAAAAATAAGAGTTATTACATGATAAAAATAGGAATAAGGCTGAAAATGATAGTTATAATGATAATAATAATAGTAAAAAAGGATAAAAATAAGAGTTATTACGATAATAATAATAGTGATAAGGCTGAAAATAATAGTTATAATGATAATAATAATAGTAAAAAGGATAAAAATAAGAGTTATTACGATAATAAAAATAGGAATAAGGATAAAAATAAGAGTTATTACGATAATAATAATAGTGATAAGGCTGAAAATAATAGTTACTACGATAATAATAATACTAATAAGGACAAAAATAAGAGTTATTACGATAATAAAAATAGGAATAAGGATAAAAATAAGTGTTATTACATAATAAAAATAGGAATACGGCTGAAAGTAATAGTCATAATGATAATAATAATAGAAATAAGGATAAAAAAAAGAGTTATTACGATAATAATAATAGTGATAAGGCTGAAAATAATAGTTATAATGATAATAATAATAGTAAAAAGGATAAAAATAAGCGTTATTACGATAATAATAATAGTAATAAGGATAAAAATAAGAGTTATTACATGATAAAAATAGGAATGAGGCTGAAAATAATAGTTATAATGATAATAATAATAGTAATAAGGATAAAAATAAGAGTTATTACGATAATAATAATAGTAATAAGGATAAAAATAAGAGTTATTACATGATAAAAATAGGAATAAGGCTGAAAATAATAGTTCTAATGATAATAATAATAGAAATAAGGATAAAAATAAGAGTTATTACAATAATAATAATAGAAATTAGGATAAAAATAAGAGTTATTTATATAATAATAATATTGATAAGGCTGAAAATAATAGTTATTACGATAATAATAATAGTAATAAGGATAAAAATAAGAGTTATTACGACAATAATAATAGAAATAAGGATAAAAATAAGAGTTATTACGATAATAATAATAGTAATAAGGATAAAAATAAGAGTTATTACGATTATAATAATAGTGATAAGGCTGAAGATAATAGTTACTACGATAATAGTAATACTAATAAGGACAAAAATAAGAGTTATTGCGATAAAAATAATACAAATAAGGATAAAACTAAGAGTTATTACGATAATAATAATAGTGATAAGACTGAAAATAATAGTTACTACGATAATAATAATACTAATAAGAATAAAAATAAGAGTTATTACGACAATAATAATAGTTATAAGGATAAGAATAATAGTTATTACGATAATAATAATAGAAATTGGGATAAAAATAAGAGTTATTACATAATAAAAATAGGAATATGGCTGAAAGTAATAGATATAATGATAATAATAATAGAAATTAGGATAAAAATAAGAGTTATTACGATAATAATAATAGTTATAAGGATAAAAATAAGAGTTATTACGATAATAATAATAGTTATAAGGATAAAAATAAGAGTTATTGCGACAATAATAATAGAAATAAGGATAAAAATAAGAGTTATTACGATAATAATAATAGTAATAAGAATAAAAATAAGAGTTATTACGATAATAATAATAGTGATAAGGCTGAAAATAATAGTTACTACGATAATAATAATACTAATAAGGACAAAAATAAGAGTTATTACGATAATAAAAATAGGAATAAGGATAAAAATAAGTGTTATTACATAATAAAAATAGGAATATGGCTGAAAGTAATAGTCATAATGATAATAATAATAGAAATAAGGATAAAAAAAAGAGTTATTACATGATAAAAATAGGAATAAGGCTGAAAATAATAGTTATAATGATAATAAAAATAGAAATAATGATAAAAATGAGAGTTACTACGATAATAATAATAGTAATAAGGATAAAAATAAGAGTTATTACGATAATAATATTATTAATACGGATAAAAATAAGAGTTATTACATGATAAAAATAGGAATAAGGCTGAAAATGATAGTTATAATGATAATAATAATAGTAAAAAGGATAAAAATAAGAGTTATTACGATAATAATAATAGTAATAAGGATAAAAGTAAGAGTTAGTATGATGATAAAATAGGAATAAGGACAAAACTAATAGTTATTACGATAATAATAATAGTAATAAGGATAAAAATAAGAGTTATTACGATTATAATAATAGTGATAAGGCTGAAGATAATAGTTACTACGATAATAGTAATACTAATAAGGACAAAAATAAGAGTTATTGCGATAAAAATAATACAAATAAGGATAAAACTAAGAGTTATTACGATAATAATAATAGTGATAAGACTGAAAATAATAGTTACTACGATAATAATAATACTAATAAGAATAAAAATAAGAGTTATTACGACAATAATAATAGTTATAAGGATAAGAATAATAGTTATTATGATAATAATAATAGAAATTGGGATAAAAATAAGAGTTATTACATAATAAAAATAGGAATATGGCTGAAAGTAATAGATATAATGATAATAATAATAGAAATTAGGATAAAAATAAGAGTTATTACGATAATAATAATAGTTATAAGGATAAAAATAAGAGTTATTACGATAATAATAATAGTTATAAGGATAAAAATAAGTGTTATTACATAATAAAAATAGGAATATGGCTGAAAGTAATAGTCATAATGATAATAATAATAGAAATAAGGATAAAAAAAAGAGTTATTACATGATAAAAATAGGAATAAGGCTGAAAATAATAGTTATAATGATAATAAAAATAGAAATAAGGATAAAAATGAGAGTTACTACGACAATAATAATAGTAATAAGGATAAAAATAAGAGTTATTACGATAATAATATTATTAATGCGGATAAAAATAAGAGTTATTACATGATAAAAATAGGAATAAGGCTGAAAATAATAGTTATAATGATAATAATAATAGTAATAAGGATAAAAATAAGAGTTATTACGACAATAATAATAGAAATAAGGATAAAAATAAGAGTTATTACGATAATAATAATAGTAATAAGGATAAAAATAAGAGTTATTACGATTATAATAATAGTGATAAGGCTGAAGATAATAGTTACTACGATAATAATAATACTAATAAGAATAAAAATAAGAGTTATTACGACAATAATAATAGTTATAAGGATAAGAATAATAGTTATTACGATAATAATAATAGAAATTGGGATAAAAATAAGAGTTATTACATAATAAAAATAGGAATATGGCTGAAAGTAATAGATATAATGATAATAATAATAGAAATTAGGATAAAAATAAGAGTTATTACGATAATAATAATAGTTATAAGGATAAAAATAAGAGTTATTACGATAATAATAATAGTTATAAGGATAAAAATAAGAGTTATTGCGACAATAATAATAGAAATAAGGATAAAAATAAGAGTTATTACGATAATAATAATAGTGATAAGGCTGAAAATAATAGTTACTACGATAATAATAATACTAATAAGGACAAAAATAAGAGTTATTACGATAATAATAATAGAAATAAGGATAAAAATAAGAGTTATTACATAATAAAAATAGGAATATGGCTGAAAGTAATAGTCATAATGATAATAATAATAGAAATAAGGATAAAAAAAAGAGTTATTACATGATAAAAATAGGAATAAGGCTGAAAATAATAGTTATAATGATAATAAAAATAGAAATAAGGATAAAAATGAGAGTTACTACGATAATAATAATAGTAATAAGGATAAAAATAAGAGTTATTACGATAATAATATTATTAATACGGATAAAAATAAGAGTTATTACATGATAAAAATAGGAATAAGGCTGAAAATGATAGTTATAATGATAATAATAATAGTAAAAAGGATAAAAATAAGAGTTATTACGATAATAATAATAGTAATAAGGATAAAAGTAAGAGTTAGTATGATGATAAAATAGGAATAAGGACAAAACTAATAGTTATTACGATAATAATAATAGTAATAAGGATAAAAATAAGAGTTATTTATATAATAATAATATTGATAAGGCTGAAAATAATAGTTATTACGATAATAATAATAGTAATAAGGATAAAAATAAGAGTTATTACGACAATAATAATAGAAATAAGGATAAAAATAAGAGTTATTACGATAATAATAATAGTGATAAGGCTGAAAATAATAGTTACTACGATAATAATAATACTAATAAGGACAAAAATAAGAGTTATTACGATAATAAAAATAGGAATAAGGATAAAAATAAGTGTTATTACATAATAAAAATAGGAATATGGCTGAAAGTAATAGTCATAATGATAATAATAATAGAAATAAGGATAAAAAAAAGAGTTATTACATGATAAAAATAGGAATAAGGCTGAAAATGATAGTTATAATGATAATAATAATAGTAAAAAGGATAAAAATAAGAGTTATTACGATAATAATAATAGTAATAAGGATAAAAGTAAGAGTTAGTATGATGATAAAATAGGAATAAGGACAAAACTAATAGTTATTACGATAATAATAATAGTAATAAGGATAAAAATAAGAGTTATTACGATAATAATAATAGTGATAAGGCTGAAAATAATAGTTATAATGATAATAATAATAGTAAAAAGGATAAAAATAAGAGTTATTACGATAATAATAATAGTAATAAGGATAAAAATAAGAGTTATTACATGATAAAAATAGGAATAAGGCTGAAAATGATAGTTATAATGATAATAATAATAGTAAAAAGGATAAAAATAAGAGTTATTACGATAATAATAATAGTAATAAGGATAAAAATAAGAGTTATTACGATAATAATAATAGTAATAAGGATAAAAATAAGAGTTATTACATGATAAAAATAGGAATAAGGCTGAAAATAATAGTTATAATGATAATAATAATAGTAATAAGGATAAAAATAAGAGTTATTACGATAATAATAATAGTAATAAGGATAAAAATAAGAGTTATTACATGATAAAAATAGGAATAAGGCTGAAAATAATAGTTATAATGATAATAATAATAGAAATAAGGATAAAAATAAGAGTTATTACAATAATAATAATAGAAATTAGGATAAAAATAAGAGTTATTTATATAATAATAATATTGATAAGGCTGAAAATAATAGTTATTACGATAATAATAATAGTAATAAGGATAAAAATAAGAGTTATTACGACAATAATAATAGAAATAAGGATAAAAATAAGAGTTATTACGATAATAATAATAGTAATAAGGATAAAAATAAGAGTTATTACGATTATAATAATAGTGATAAGGCTGAAGATAATAGTTACTACGATAATAGTAATACTAATAAGGACAAAAATAAGAGTTATTGCGATAAAAATAATACAAATAAGGATAAAACTAAGAGTTATTACGATAATAATAATAGTGATAAGACTGAAAATAATAGTTATTACGATAATAATAATACTAATAAGAATAAAAATAAGAGTTATTACGACAATAATAATAGTTATAAGGATAAGAATAATAGTTATTACGATAATAATAATAGAAATTGGGATAAAAATAAGAGTTATTACATAATAAAAATAGGAATATGGCTGAAAGTAATAGATATAATGATAATAATAATAGAAATTAGGATAAAAATAAGAGTTATTACGATAATAATAATAGTTATAAGGATAAAAATAAGAGTTATTACGATAATAATAATAGTTATAAGGATAAAAATAAGAGTTATTGCGACAATAATAATAGAAATAAGGATAAAAATAAGAGTTATTACGATAATAATAATAGTGATAAGGCTGAAAATAATAGTTACTACGATAATAATAATACTAATAAGGACAAAAATAAGAGTTATTACGATAATAATAATAGTAATAAGGATAAAAATAAGAGTTATTACATGATAAAAATAGGAATAAGG
This sequence comes from Megachile willughbiella, assembly GCA_945859595.2. NCBI lineage: Eukaryota > Metazoa > Arthropoda > Insecta > Hymenoptera > Megachilidae > Megachile > Megachile willughbiella. The sequence goes on along the minus strand of CAMAOD020000019.1, from coordinate 13,503 downwards.
CTGAAAATAATAGTTATAATGATAATAAAAATAGAAATAAGGATAAAAATGAGAGTTACTACGATAATAATAATAGTAATAAGGATAAAAATAAGAGTTATTACGATAATAATATTATTAATACGGATAAAAATAAGAGTTATTACATGATAAAAATAGGAATAAGGCTGAAAATAATAGTTATAATGATAATAATAATAGTAATAAGGATAAAAATAAGAGTTATTACGACAATAATAATAGAAATAAGGATAAAAATAAGAGTTATTACGATAATAATAATAGTAATAAGGATAAAAATAAGAGTTATTACGACAATAATAATAGAAATAAGGATAAAAATAAGAGTTATTACGATAATAATAATAGTTATAAGGATAAAAATAAGAGTTATTACGATAATAATAATAGTTATAAGGATAAAAATAAGAGTTATTGCGACAATAATAATAGAAATAAGGATAAAAATGAGAGTTATTACGATAATAATAATAGTAATAAGAATAAAAATAAGAGTTATTACGATAATAATAATAGTGATAAGGCTGAAAATAATAGTTACTACGATAATAATAATACTAATAAGTACAAAAATAAGAGTTATTACGATAATAAAAATAGGAATAAGGATAAAAATAAGTGTTATTACATAATAAAAATAGGAATATGGCTGAAAGTAATAGTCATAATGATAATAATAATAGAAATAAGGATAAAAATAAGAGTTATTACGATAATAATAATAGTAATAAGGATAAAAATAAGAGTTATTACGACAATAATAATAGAAATAAGGATAAAAATAAGAGTTATTACGATAATAATAATAGTTATAAGGATAAAAATAAGAGTTATTACGATAATAATAATAGTTATAAGGATAAAAATAAGAGTTATTGCGACAATAATAATAGAAATAAGGACAAAAATAAGAGTTATTACGATAATAAAAATAGGAATAAGGATAAAAATAAGTGTTATTACATAATAAAAATAGGAATATGGCTGAAAGTAATAGTCATAATGATAATAATAATAGAAATAAGGATAAAAAAAAGAGTTATTACATGATAAAAATAGGAATAAGGCTGAAAATAATAGTTATAATGATAATAAAAATAGAAATAAGGATAAAAATGAGAGTTACTACGATAATAATAATAGTAATAAGGATAAAAATAAGAGTTATTACGATAATAATATTATTAATACGGATAAAAATAAGAGTTATTACATGATAAAAATAGGAATAAGGCTGAAAATGATAGTTATAATGATAATAATAATAGTAAAAAGGATAAAAATAAGAGTTATGACGATAATAATAATAGTAATAAGGATAAAAGTAAGAGTTAGTATGATGATGAAATAGGAATAAGGACAAAACTAATAGTTATTACGATAATAATAATTGTAATAAGGATAAAAATAAGAGTTATTACGATAATAATAATAGTGATAAGGCTGAAAATAATAGTTACAATGATAATAATAATAGTAAAAAGGATAAAAATAAGAGTTATTACGATAATAATAATAGTAATAAGGATAAAAATAAGCGTTATTACATGATAAAAATAGGAATAAGGCTGAAAATAATAGTTATAATGATAATAATAATAGTTATAAGGATAAAAATAAGAGTTATTACGATAATAATAATAGTTATAAGGATAAAAATAAGAGTTATTGCGACAATAATAATAGAAATAAGGATAAAAATAAGAGTTATTACGATAATAATAATAGTGATAAGGCTGAAAATAATAGTTACTACGATAATAATAATACTAATAAGGACAAAAATAAGAGTTATTACGATAATAAAAATAGGAATAAGGATAAAAATAAGTGTTATTACATAATAAAAATAGGAATATGGCTGAAAGTAATAGTCATAATGATAATAATAATAGAAATAAGGATAAAAAAAAGAGTTATTACATGATAAAAATAGGAATAAGGCTGAAAATAACAGTTATAATGATAATAAAAATAGAAATAAGGATAAAAATGAGAGTTACTACGATAATAATAATAGTAATAAGGATAAAAATAAGAGTTATTACGATAATAATATTATTAATACGGATAAAAATAAGAGTTATTACATGATAAAAATAGGAATAAGGCTGAAAATGATAGTTATAATGATAATAATAATAGTAAAAATGATAAAAATAAGAGTTATTACGATAATAATAATAGTAATAAGGATAAAAGTAAGAGTTAGTATGATGATAAAATAGGAATAAGGACAAAACTAATAGTTATTACGATAATAATAATTGTAATAAGGATAAAAATAAGAGTTATTACGATAATAATAATAGTGATAAGGCTGAAAATAATAGTTACTACGATAATAATAATACTAATAAGGACAAAAATAAGAGTTATTACGATAATAATAATAGTAATAAGGATAAAAATAAGAGTTATTACATGATAAAAATAGGAATAAGGCTGAAAATAATAGTTATAATGATAATAATAATAGTTATAAGGATAAAAATAAGAGTTATTACGATAATAATAATAGTTATAAGGATAAAAATAAGAGTTATTGCGACAATAATAATAGAAGTAAGGATAAAAATAAGAGTTATTACGATAATAATAATAGTGATAAGGCTGAAAATAATAGTTACTACGATAATAATAATACTAATAAGGACAAAAATAAGAGTTATTACGATAATAAAAATAGGAATAAGGATAAAAATGAGTGTTATTACATAATAAAAATAGGAATATGGCTGAAAGTAATAGTCATAATGATAATAATAATAGAAATAAGGATAAAAAAAAGAGTTATTACATGATAAAAATAGAAATAAGGATAAAAATAAGAGTTATTACGATAATAATAATAGTGATAAGGCTGAAAATAATAGTTACTACGATAATAATAATACTAATAAGGACAAAAATAAGAGTTATTACGATAATAATAATAGTAATAAGGATAAAAATAAGAGTTATTACATGATAAAAATAGGAATAAGGCTGAAAATAATAGTTATAATGATAATAAAAATAGAAATAAGGATAAAAATGAGAGTTACTACGATAATAATAATAGTAATAAGGATAAAAATAAGAGTTATTACGATAATAATATTATTAATACGGATAAAAATAAGAGTTATTACATGATAAAAATAGGAATAAGGCTGAAAATAATAGTTATAATGATAATAATAATAGTAATAAGGATAAAAATAAGAGTTATTACGACAATAATAATAGAAATAAGGATAAAAATAAGAGTTATTACGATAATAATAATAGTAATAAGGATAAAAATAAGAGTTATTACGACAATAATAATAGAAATAAGGATAAAAATAAGAGTTATTACGATAATAATAATAGTTATAAGGATAAAAATAAGAGTTATTACGATAATAATAATAGTTATAAGGATAAAAATAAGAGTTATTGCGACAATAATAATAGAAATAAGGATAAAAATGAGAGTTATTACGATAATAATAATAGTAATAAGAATAAAAATAAGAGTTATTACGATAATAATAATAGTGATAAGGCTGAAAATAATAGTTACTACGATAATAATAATACTAATAAGTACAAAAATAAGAGTTATTACGATAATAAAAATAGGAATAAGGATAAAAATAAGTGTTATTACATAATAAAAATAGGAATATGGCTGAAAGTAATAGTCATAATGATAATAATAATAGAAATAAGGATAAAAATAAGAGTTATTACGATAATAATAATAGTAATAAGGATAAAAATAAGAGTTATTACGACAATAATAATAGAAATAAGGATAAAAATAAGAGTTATTACGATAATAATAATAGTTATAAGGATAAAAATAAGAGTTATTACGATAATAATAATAGTTATAAGGATAAAAATAAGAGTTATTGCGACAATAATAATAGAAATAAGGACAAAAATAAGAGTTATTACGATAATAAAAATAGGAATAAGGATAAAAATAAGTGTTATTACATAATAAAAATAGGAATATGGCTGAAAGTAATAGTCATAATGATAATAATAATAGAAATAAGGATAAAAAAAAGAGTTATTACATGATAAAAATAGGAATAAGGCTGAAAATAATAGTTATAATGATAATAAAAATAGAAATAAGGATAAAAATGAGAGTTACTACGATAATAATAATAGTAATAAGGATAAAAATAAGAGTTATTACGATAATAATATTATTAATACGGATAAAAATAAGAGTTATTACATGATAAAAATAGGAATAAGGCTGAAAATGATAGTTATAATGATAATAATAATAGTAAAAAGGATAAAAATAAGAGTTATGACGATAATAATAATAGTAATAAGGATAAAAGTAAGAGTTAGTATGATGATGAAATAGGAATAAGGACAAAACTAATAGTTATTACGATAATAATAATTGTAATAAGGATAAAAATAAGAGTTATTACGATAATAATAATAGTGATAAGGCTGAAAATAATAGTTACAATGATAATAATAATAGTAAAAAGGATAAAAATAAGAGTTATTACGATAATAATAATAGTAATAAGGATAAAAATAAGCGTTATTACATGATAAAAATAGGAATAAGGCTGAAAATAATAGTTATAATGATAATAATAATAGTTATAAGGATAAAAATAAGAGTTATTACGATAATAATAATAGTTATAAGGATAAAAATAAGAGTTATTGCGACAATAATAATAGAAATAAGGATAAAAATAAGAGTTATTACGATAATAATAATAGTGATAAGGCTGAAAATAATAGTTACTACGATAATAATAATACTAATAAGGACAAAAATAAGAGTTATTACGATAATAAAAATAGGAATAAGGATAAAAATAAGTGTTATTACATAATAAAAATAGGAATATGGCTGAAAGTAATAGTCATAATGATAATAATAATAGAAATAAGGATAAAAAAAAGAGTTATTACATGATAAAAATAGGAATAAGGCTGAAAATAACAGTTATAATGATAATAAAAATAGAAATAAGGATAAAAATGAGAGTTACTACGATAATAATAATAGTAATAAGGATAAAAATAAGAGTTATTACGATAATAATATTATTAATACGGATAAAAATAAGAGTTATTACATGATAAAAATAGGAATAAGGCTGAAAATGATAGTTATAATGATAATAATAATAGTAAAAATGATAAAAATAAGAGTTATTACGATAATAATAATAGTAATAAGGATAAAAGTAAGAGTTAGTATGATGATAAAATAGGAATAAGGACAAAACTAATAGTTATTACGATAATAATAATTGTAATAAGGATAAAAATAAGAGTTATTACGATAATAATAATAGTGATAAGGCTGAAAATAATAGTTATAATGATAATAATAATAGTAAAAAGGATAAAAATAAGAGTTATTACGATAATAATAATAGTAATAAGGATAAAAATAAGAGTTATTACATGATAAAAATAGGAATAAGGCTGAAAATAATAGTTATAATGATAATAATAATAGTTATAAGGATAAAAATAAGAGTTATTACGATAATAATAATAGTTATAAGGATAAAAATAAGAGTTATTGCGACAATAATAATAGAAGTAAGGATAAAAATAAGAGTTATTACGATAATAATAATAGTGATAAGGCTGAAAATAATAGTTACTACGATAATAATAATACTAATAAGGACAAAAATAAGAGTTATTACGATAATAAAAATAGGAATAAGGATAAAAATGAGTGTTATTACATAATAAAAATAGGAATATGGCTGAAAGTAATAGTCATAATGATAATAATAATAGAAATAAGGATAAAAAAAAAGAGTTATTACATGATAAAAATAGGAATAAGGCTGAAAATAATAGTTATAATGATAATAAAAATAGAAATAAGGATAAAAATGAGAGTTACTACGATAATAATAATAGTAATAAGGATAAAAATAAGAGTTATTACGATAATAATATTATTAATACGGATAAAAATAAGAGTTATTACATGATAAAAATAGGAATAAGGCTGAAAATGATAGTTATAATGATAATAATAATAGTAAAAAGGATAAAAATAAGAGTTATTACGATAATAATAATAGTGATAAGGATAAAAGTAAGAGTTAGTATGATGATAAAATAGGAATAAGGACAAAACTAATAGTTATTACGATAATAATAATTGTAATAAGGATAAAAATAAGAGTTATTACGATAATAATAATAGTGATAAGGCTGAAAATAATAGTTATAATGATAATAATAATAGTAAAAAGGATAAAAATAAGAGTTATTACGATAATAATAATAGTAATAAGGATAAAAATAAGAGTTATTACATGATAAAAATAGGAATAAGGCTGAAAATAATAGTTATAATGATAATAATAATAGTAATAAGGATAAAAATAAGAGTTATTACGATAATAATAATAGTAATCAGGATAAAAATAAGAGTTATTACATGATAAAAATAGGAATAAGGCTGAAAATAATAGTTATAATGATAATAATAATAGAAATAAGGATAAAAATAAGAGTTATTACAATAATAATAATAGAAATTAGGATAAAAATAAGAGTTATTTATATAATAATAATATTGATAAGGCTGAAAATAATAGTTATTACGATAATAATAATAGTAATAAGGATAAAAATAAGAGTTATTACGACAATAATAATAGAAATAAGGATAAAAATAAGAGTTATTACGATAATAATAATAGTAATAAGGATAAAAATAAGAGTTATTACGATTATAATAATAGTGATAAGGCTGAAGATAATAGTTACTACGATAATAGTAATACTAATAAGGACAAAAATAAGAGTTATTGCGATAAAAATAATACAAATAAGGATAAAACTAAGAGTTATTACGATAATAATAATAGTGATAAGACTGAAAATAATAGTTACTACGATAATAATAATACTAATAAGAATAAAAATAAGAGTTATTACGACAATAATAATAGTTATAAGGATAAGAATAATAGTTATTACGATAATAATAATAGAAATTGGGATAAAAATAAGAGTTATTACATAATAAAAATAGGAATATGGCTGAAAGTAATAGATATAATGATAATAATAATAGAAATTAGGATAAAAATAAGAGTTATTACGATAATAATAATAGTTATAAGGATAAAAATAAGAGTTATTACGATAATAATAATAGTTATAAGGATAAAAATAAGAGTTATTGCGACAATAATAATAGAAATAAGGATAAAAATAAGAGTTATTACGATAATAATAATAGTAATAAGAATAAAAATAAGAGTTATTACGATAATAATAATAGTGATAAGGCTGAAAATAATAGTTACTACGATAATAATAATACTAATAAGGACAAAAATAAGAGTTATTACGATAATAAAAATAGGAATAAGGATAAAAATAAGTGTTATTACATAATAAAAATAGGAATATGGCTGAAAGTAATAGTCATAATGATAATAATAATAGAAATAAGGATAAAAAAAAGAGTTATTACATGATAAAAATAGGAATAAGGCTGAAAATAATAGTTATAATGATAATAAAAATAGAAATAAGGATAAAAATGAGAGTTACTACGATAATAATAATAGTAATAAGGATAAAAATAAGAGTTATTACGATAATAATATTATTAATACGGATAAAAATAAGAGTTATTACATGATAAAAATAGGAATAAGGCTGAAAATGATAGTTATAATGATAATAATAATAGTAAAAAGGATAAAAATAAGAGTTATTACGATAATAATAATAGTAATAAGGATAAAAGTAAGAGTTAGTATGATGATAAAATAGGAATAAGGACAAAACTAATAGTTATTACGATAATAATAATAGTAATAAGGATAAAAATAAGAGTTATTTATATAATAATAATATTGATAAGGCTGAAAATAATAGTTATTACGATAATAATAATAGTAATAAGGATAAAAATAAGAGTTATTACGACAATAATAATAGAAATAAGGATAAAAATAAGAGTTATTACGATAATAATAATAGGAATAAGGATAAAAATAAGAGTTATTACGATAATAATAATAGAAATTAGGATAAAAATAAGAGTTATTACGATAATAAAAATAGGAATAAGGATAAAAATAAGTGTTATTACATAATAAAAATAGGAATATGGCTGAAAGTAATAGTCATAATGATAATAATAATAGAAATAAGGATAAAAAAAAGAGTTATTACATGATAAAAATAGGAATAAGGCTGAAAATAATAGTTATAATGATAATAAAAATAGAAATAAGGATAAAAATGAGAGTTACTACGATAATAATAATAGTAATAAGGATAAAAATAAGAGTTATTACGATAATAATAATAGAAATTAGGATAAAAATAAGAGTTATTACGATAATAATAATAGTAATAAGGATAAAAATAAGAGTTATTACGATAATAATAATAGTAATAAGGATAAAAATATCAGTTACTACGATAATAATAATGGTAATAAGGATAAAAATAAGAGTTATTACGATAATAATAGTAGTAATAAGGATAAAAGTAAGAGTTAATACGAAGATAAAATAGGAGTAAGGACAAAAATAAGAGTTCTTACATATTAAAAATAGGAATAAGGCTGAAAATAATAGTTATAATGATAATAATAATAGTAATAAGGATAAAAATAAGAGTTATTCCGATAATAATAATAGTAACAAGGATAAAAGTAAGAGCTAATACGATGATAAAATAGGAATAAGGACAAAAATAAGAGTTATTACGATAATAATAATAGTTATAAGGATAAAAATAAGAGTTATTACGATAATAATAATAGTAATAAGGATAAAAATAAGAGTTACTACGATAATAATAATAGAAATTAGGACCAAAATAAGAGTTATTACGATAATAAAAATAGGAATAAGGATAAAAATAAGTGTTATTACATAATAAAAATAGGAATATGGCTGAAAGTAATAGTCATAATGATAATAATAATAGAAATAAGGACAAAAATAAGAGTTATTACGATAATAATAATAGTAATAAGTATAAAAATAATAGTTATAATGATAATAATAATAGTAAAAAGGATAAAAATAAGAGTTATTACGATAATAATAATAGTAATAAGGATAAAAATAAGAGTTATTACGATAATAATAATAGTGATAAGGCTGAAAATAATAGTTATAATGATAATAATAATAGTAAAAAGGATAAATATAAGAGTTATTACGATAATAATAATAGTAATAAGGATAAAAATAAGAGTTATTACATGATAAAAATAGGAATAAGGCTGAAAATGATAGTTATAATGATAATAATAATAGTAAAAAGGATAAAAATAAGAGTTATTACGATAATAATAATAGTAATAAGGATAAAAATAAGAGTTATTACGATAATAATAATAGTAATAAGGATAAAAATAAGAGTTATTACATGATAAAAATAGGAATAAGGCTGAAAATAATAGTTATAATGATAATAATAATAGAAATAAGGATAAAAATAAGAGTTATTACAATAATAATAATAGAAATTAGGATAAAAATAAGAGTTATTTATATAATAATAATATTGATAAGGCTGAAAATAATAGTTATTACGATAATAATAATAGTAATAAGGATAAAAATAAGAGTTATTACGACAATAATAATAGAAATAAGGATAAAAATAAGAGTTATTACGATAATAATAATAGTAATAAGGATAAAAATAAGAGTTATTACGATAATAATATTATTAATACGGATAAAAATAAGAGTTATTACGATAATAATAATAGTGATAAGACTGAAAATAATAGTTACTACGATAATAATAATACTAATAAGAATAAAAATAAGAGTTATTACGACAATAATAATAGTTATAAGGATAAGAATAATAGTTATTACGATAATAATAATAGAAATTGGGATAAAAATAAGAGTTATTACATAATAAAAATAGGAATATGGCTGAAAGTAATAGATATAATGATAATAATAATAGAAATTAGGATAAAAATAAGAGTTATTACGATAATAATAATAGTTATAAGGATAAAAATAAGAGTTATTACGATAATAATAATAGTTATAAGGATAAAAATAAGAGTTATTGCGACAATAATAATAGAAATAAGGATAAAAATAAGAGTTATTACGATAATAATAATAGTAATAAGAATAAAAATAAGAGTTATTACGATAATAATAATAGTGATAAGGCTGAAAATAATAGTTACTACGATAATAATAATACTAATAAGGACAAAAATAAGAGTTATTACGATAATAAAAATAGGAATAAGGATAAAAATAAGTGTTATTACATAATAAAAATAGGAATATGGCTGAAAGTAATAGTCATAATGATAATAATAATAGAAATAAGGATAAAAAAAAGAGTTATTACATGATAAAAATAGGAATAAGGCTGAAAATAATAGTTATAATGATAATAAAAATAGAAATAAGGATAAAAATGAGAGTTGCTACGATAATAATAATAGTAATAAGGATAAAAATAAGAGTTATTACGATAATAATATTATTAATACGGATAAAAATAAGAGTTATTACGATAATAATAATAGTAATAAGGATAAAAATAAGAGTTATTACATGATAAAAATAGGAATAAGGCTGAAAATAATAGTTATAATGATAATAATAATAGTAATAAGGATAAAAATAAGAGTTATTACGATAATAATAATAGTAATAAGGATAAAAATAAGAGTTATTACATGATAAAAATAGGAATAAGGCTGAAAATAATAGTTATAATGATAATAATAATAGAAATAAGGATAAAAATAAGAGTTATTGCGACAATAATAATAGAAATAAGGATAAAAATAAGAGTTATTACGATAATAATAATAGTAATAAGAATAAAAATAAGAGTTATTACGATAATAATAATAGTGATAAGGCTGAAAATAATAGTTACTACGATAATAATAATACTAATAAGGACAAAAATAAGAGTTATTACGATAATAAAAATAGGAATAAGGATAAAAATAAGTGTTATTACATAATAAAAATAGGAATATGGCTGAAAGTAATAGTCATAATGATAATAATAATAGAAATAAGGACAAAAATAAGAGTTATTACGATAATAATAATAGTAATAAGTATAAAAATAATAGTTATAATGATAATAATAATAGTAAAAAGGATAAAAATAAGAGTTATTACGATAATAATAATAGTAATAAGGATAAAAATAAGAGTTATTACGATAATAATAATAGTGATAAGGCTGAAAATAATAGTTATAATGATAATAATAATAGTAAAAAGGATAAATATAAGAGTTATTACGATAATAATAATAGTAATAAGTATAAGAATAAGAGTTATTACATGATAAAAATAGGAATAAGGCTGAAAATGATAGTTATAATGATAATAATAATAGTAAAAAGGATAAAAATAAGAGTTATTACGATAATAATAATAGTAATAAGGATAAAAATAAGAGTTATTACGATAATAATAATAGTAATAAGGATAAAAATAAGAGTTATTACATGATAAAAATAGGAATAAGGCTGAAAATAATAGTTATAATGATAATAATAATAGAAATAAGGATAAAAATAAGAGTTATTGCGACAATAATAATAGAAATAAGGATAAAAATAAGAGTTATTACGATAATAATAATAGTAATAAGAATAAAAATAAGAGTTATTACGATAATAATAATAGTGATAAGGCTGAAAATAATAGTTACTACGATAATAATAATACTAATAAGGACAAAAATAAGAGTTATTACGATAATAAAAATAGGAATAAGGATAAAAATAAGTGTTATTACATAATAAAAATAGGAATATGGCTGAAAGTAATAGTCATAATGATAATAATAATAGAAATAAGGACAAAAATAAGAGTTATTACGATAATAATAATAGTAATAAGTATAAAAATAATAGTTATAATGATAATAATAATAGTAAAAAGGATAAAAATAAGAGTTATTACGATAATAATAATAGTAATAAGGATAAAAATAAGAGTTATTACGATAATAATAATAGTGATAAGGCTGAAAATAATAGTTATAATGATAATAATAATAGTAAAAAGGATAAATATAAGAGTTATTACGATAATAATAATAGTAATAAGTATAAGAATAAGAGTTATTACATGATAAAAATAGGAATAAGGCTGAAAATGATAGTTATAATGATAATAATAATAGTAAAAAGGATAAAAATAAGAGTTATTACGATAATAATAATAGTAATAAGGATAAAAATAAGAGTTATTACGATAATAATAATAGTAATAAGGATAAAAATAAGAGTTATTACATGATAAAAATAGGAATAAGGCTGAAAATAATAGTTATAATGATAATAATAATAGAAATAAGGATAAAAATAAGAGTTATTTATATAATAATAATATTGATAAGGCTGAAAATAATAGTTATTACAATAATAATAATAGAAATTAGGATAAAAATAAGAGTTATTACGATAATACTAATAGTAATAAGGATAAAAATAAGAGTTATTTATATAATAGTAATATTGATAAGGCTGAAAATAATAGTTATTACGATAATAATAATAGTAATAAGGATAAAAATAAGAGTTATTACGACAATAATAATAGAAATAAGGATAAAAATAAGAGTTATTACGACAATAATAATAGTTATAAGGATAAGAATAATAGTTATTACGATAATAATAATAGAAATTGGGATAAAAATAAGAGTTATTACATGATAAAAATAGGAATAAGGCTGAAAATAATAGTTATAATGATAATAATAATAGAAATAAGGATAAAAATAAGAGTTATTACAATAATAATAATAGAAATTAGGATAAAAATAAGAGTTATTTATATAATAATAATATTGATAAGGCTGAAAATAATAGTTATTACGATAATAATAATAGTAATAAGGATAAAAATAAGAGTTATTACGACAATAATAATAGAAATAAGGATAAAAATAAGAGTTATTACGATAATAATAATAGTAATAAGGATAAAAATAAGAGTTATTACGATTATAATAATAGTGATAAGGCTGAAGATAATAGTTACTACGATAATAGTAATACAAATAAGGACAAAAATAAGAGTTATTGCGATAAAAATAATACAAATAAGGATAAAACTAAGAGTTATTACGATAATAATAATAGTGATAAGACTGAAAATAATAGTTACTACGATAATAATAATACTAATAAGAATAAAAATAAGAGTTATTACGACAATAATAATAGTTATAAGGATAAGAATAATAGTTATTACGATAATAATAATAGAAATTGGGATAAAAATAAGAGTTATTACATAATAAAAATAGGAATATGGCTGAAAGTAATAGATATAATGATAATAATAATAGAAATTAGGATAAAAATAAGAGTTATTACGATAATAATAATAGTTATAAGGATAAAAATAAGAGTTATTACGATAATAATAATAGTTATAAGGATAAAAATAAGAGTTATTGCGACAATAATAATAGAAA
>CAMAOD020000018.1:0-21530 GCA_945859595.2 Megachile willughbiella | reverse complement strand
AAGAATAAGAGTTATTACGATAATAATAATAGTAATAAGGATAAAAGTTAGAGTTAATACGATGATAAAAGAGGAATAAGGACAAAAATAAGGGTTATTACGATAATAATAATAGTAATAAGGATAAAAATAAGAGTTATTACGATAATAATAATAGTAATAAGGATAAAAGTTAGAGTTAATACGATGATAAAAGAGGAATAAGGACAAAAATAAGGGTTATTACGATAATAATAATAGTAATAAGGATAAAAATAAGAGTTATTACGATAATAATAATAGTAATATGGATAAAAGTAAGAGTTAATATGATGATAAAATAGGAATAAGGACAAGAATAAGAGTTATTACGATAATAATAATAGTTATAAGGATAAAAATAATAGTTATTATGACAATAATAATAGAAATAAGGATAAAAATAAGAGTTATTACGATAGTAATAATAGTAATAAGGATAAAAATAAGAGTTATTACGATAATAATAATAGTTATAAGGATAAAAATAAAAGTTATTACGATAATAATAATAGTTATAAGGATAAAAATAAGAGTTATTACGATAATAATAATAGTAATAAGGACAAAAATAACAGTTATTACGATAATAATAATAGTAATAAGGATGAAAATAAGAGTTATTACATAATAAAAATAGGAATAAGGCTGAAAATAATAGTTATAATGATAATAATAATAGAAATAAGGATAAAAATAAGAGGTATTACGATAATAATAATAGTAAGAAGGATAAAAGTAAGAGTTAATACGATAATAAAAATAGGAATAAGGATAAAAATAAGAGTTATTTATATAATCATAATAGTGATAAGGCTCAAAATAATAGTTATTGCGATAATAAGAATAGTAATATGGATAAAAGTAAGAGTTAATATGATGATAAAATAGGAATAAGAACAAGAATAACAGTTATTACGATAATAATAATAGTTATAAGGATAAAAATAAAAGTTATTACGATAATAATAATAGTTATAAGGATAAAAATAAGAGTTATTACGATAATAATAATAGTTATAAGGATAAAAATAAGAGTTTTTACGATAATAATAATAGTAATAAGGACAAAAATAACAGTTATTACGATAATAATAATAGTAATAAGGATGAAAATAAGAGTTATTACATAATAAAAATAGGAATAAGGCTGAAAATAATAGTTATAATGATAATAATAATAGAAATAAGGATAAAAATAAGAGTTATTACGATAATAATAATAGTAATAAGGACAAAAATAAGGGTTATTACGATAATAATAATAGTAATAAGGATAAAAATAAGAGTTATTACGATAATAATAATAGTAATATGGATAAAAGTAAGAGTTAATATGATGATAAAATAGGAATAAGGACAAGAATAAGAGTTATTACGATAATAATAATAGTAATAAGGATAAAAGTTAGAGTTAATACGATGATAAAAGAGGAATAAGGACAAAAATAAGGGTTATTACGATAATAATAATAGTAATAAGGATAAAAATAAGAGTTATTACGATAATAATAATAGTAATATGGATAAAAGTAAGAGTTAATATGATGATAAAATAGGAATAAGGACAAGAATAAGAGTTATTACGATAATAATAATAGTTATAAGGATAAAAATAATAGTTATTATGATAATAATAATAGAAATAAGGATAAAAATAAGAGTTATTACGATAGTAATAATAGTAATAAGGATAAAAATAAGAGTTATTACGATAATAATAATAGTTATAAGGATAAAAATAAGAGTTATTACGATAATAATAATAGTTATAAGGATAAAAATAAGAGTTATTACGATAATAATAATAGTAATAAGGACAAAAATAAGAGTTATTACGATAATAATAATAGTAATAAGGATGAAAATAAGAGTTATTACACAATAAAAATAGGAATAAGGCTGAAAATAATAGTTATAATGATAATAATAATAGAAATAAGGATAAAAATAAGAGTTATTACGATAATAATAATAGTAATAAGGATAAAAATAAGAGTTATTACGATAATAATAATAGTAATAAGGATAAAAGTTAGAGTTAATACGATGATAAAAGAGGAATAAGGACAAAAATAAGGGTTATTACGATAATAATAATAGTAATAAGGATAAAAATAAGAGTTATTACGATAATAATAATAGTAATATGGATAAAAGTAAGAGTTAATATGATGATAAAATAGGAATAAGGACAAGAATAAGAGTTATTACGATAATAATAATAGTTATAAGGATAAAAATAATAGTTATTACGATAATAATAATAGTAATAAGGATGAAAATAAGAGTTATTACATAATAAAAATAGGAATAAGGCTGAAAATAATAGTTATAATGATAATAATAATAGAAATAAGGATAAAAATAAGAGGTATTACGATAATAATAATAGTAAGAAGGATAAAAGTAAGAGCTAATACGACAATAAAAATAGGAATAAGGATAAAAATAAGAGTTATTTATATAATCATAATAGTGATAAGGCTCAAAATAATAGTTATTGCGATAATAAGAATAGTAATATGGATAAAAGTAAGAGTTAATATGATGATAAAATAGGAATAAGAACAAGAATAACAGTTATTACGATAATAATAATAGTTATAAGGATAAAAATTAGAGTTGTTACGATAATAGAATAGAAATAAGGATAAAAATAAGAGTTGTCACATAATAAAAATAGGAATATGGCTGAAAGTAATAGTTATAATGATAATAATAATAGAAATAAGGATAAAAATAAGAGTTATCAAATAATAAAAATAGGAATATGGCTGAAAGTAATAGTTATAATGATAATAATAATAGAAATAAGGATAAAAATAAGAGTTATTACGATAATAATAATAGTAATAAGGATAAAAGTTAGAGTTAATACGATGATAAAAGAGGAATAAGGACAAAAATAAGGGTTATTACGATAATAATAATAGTTATAAGGATAAAAATAAGAGTTATTACGATAATAATGTTAGAAATAAGGATAAAAATAAGAGTTATTACACAATAAAAATAGGAATAAGGCTGAAAATAATAGTTATAATGATAATAATAATAGAAATAAGGATAAAAATAAGAGTTATTACGATAATAATAATAGTAATAAGGACAAAAATAAGAGTTATTACGATAATAATAATAGTAATAAGGATGAAAATAAGAGTTATTACACAATAAAAATAGGAATAAGGCTGAAAATAATAGTTATAATGGTAATAATAATAGAAATAAGGATAAAAATAAGAGTTATTACGATAATAATAATAGTAATGTAGGCGGAAATAGTAAAATATTAGGATAGCGACCATATGTTCGGCAGTCGAGTCAACCGAGACGATGACCAGGCTTTACGACAAGGACGTGATTGTTTGAAGTCTTTGGAAACGGAAACAAATTTCCGAGTTAAGGGCCACGTCATAAATCTGGTCACCAGTCAAGACAGGGGGTAACGTTTTAAGTGCGGACCTTCCCCACCAGAATTGGGGCTGGAAGGAAAACACCTAATTGGCGGAGGCAGGAACCGCCTACTTGCACGACAGAATTAAAATCGGTGGAAATCGGAAAGATACTGTCAGTATTGGAAAAAATTGTAACGGGATTAGAGTTGGAGAAATAGACGGGAGTATATTAGTAATAAATCCAAAAACTGTGTAATTCCGGACTTTTACTTGATCTGACATCTCCGAAAACACCCAAACCGCCTTTCATCCTTACAAATTCAGAAGTGGGATATTAAAAAACGGAGATAGTGTGGACAGTTTAAGTTGGAAATTGTTACGCAACGTTGTGTTGTTTGATAAGTGTTGTGGTTGAATTGTATTGTGTTGTGACCGACGTAGTGTAGAAGAGTAGAACGACGCGGAAGTGACGCGTAGTGGTTCTAAATTGGACTCTCATTTACGTTCGGAAAATACCAATTTTTTTTTTTCAATATGTCGAAGGATTACACAGTCGCGGAATTGAAAGATTTCTTGCGGGCAAGGAATTTGCCCACAACCGGCAGCAAGGCCGAATTAGTTGTTCGTTTGGAGCAGTTTGACCCAAATATTTGGAAAATTATCGCGGCGGAAAATTCAGGAGCGGCAAGCCATGCCGTGTGTGAGGAATCGCGAGACAGGGACGTCGCCGAAAGAGTAGGAATTCCGGATCAGAACGAAGGCTCAACCATGGGGATGCGTGATCAACCTCAACGGTCCGAAGATTCGGTCCAGAGAGAATTGGAGCTGCTCCGAAGAGAAAGAATGCTTATGCAGCGAGAATTAGAAGTTTACAGAAGTGGACAGTTCATGGCGGCTAGTCCAGTATTTCCTGGAAGCATGGGCAGTAGCAACGGGCACTTGATGACCTCTCCGACGCTCAGCATCCAAGCGATCGGAGGACTCGTTTGCGAATTTGATGGGCGCGACAATTCGTTTTGGAAGTGGGAGCAACAGATTAATCTCCTTCGAACCAATTATCAGTTAGATGATAATACGGCGAGAGTATTAATTAGTTCAAAGCTTAAAGGACGTGCTGTGGAATGGTTTCATTCAAAATCGCAACACCTTATTCTGCCAATTGACGGTTTATTGAGCGAAATGAGAGCGATGTTTGACCATCGACCAACAAAATTGGCATTACGCAGGAAATTTGAAAGTAGAGTATGGGTATCTGGGGAACCATTTGTAGAATATTTCCATGATAAGGTTATTCTCGGCAATAGGGTACCGATTGCGGCCGACGAATTAGTCGATTACATCATAGACGGAATCACCGATCTTAACTTACGGAATCAGGCTCGCATGATGCGTATTAAAACGCCGGCAGATTTATTGGAATCGTTCGAAAGCATCTCGCTGGAGACGGAAGGATTGAACGATCGAGAAAGCAAAGGGAAAAGGGAGACAAGAGGAACCGGATCACATCAGCAGGAAGTACCAGCATTTACGAGACCTACAGTGAAAACGGTGAAGTGTTTTAACTGTTTTGATACGGGACACATATCGCCAAACTGTCCGAAACCCCGAAGACAACGAGGAACCTGTTTTGAATGCGGCTCAGCGTCACACCTGATAGGGAGCTGTCCACGACGGGCCGCGAACCAGCCAGAAGGAAGTAGCAGGACTAAGGAGCCCGGGGCATCTACCTCAGCGAACCTGGTGGAGCCCGCAACGCTTCCTGCACCATACCTTGTACGATTATGGTATAGTTTATCAGATACGAATGGCCATAAGTGTGAGTACGCGTTGTCAGCGATGTTTGATTCAGGATCGCCAATTAGCATTATTAAAAGTAGTTTTGTACCGCCCGACGTGCGTTTACCGATAGTAGGGTCCCAGGAACAATTTTGCGGAATTAACGGCTCGCGATTAGAGATCCTCGGGAATTTTTGTCAGACCGTTAACGTGGAAGGCGTTGAGGTCGAATTGAAATTTTATATTGTACCAGATGATACAATGGCATTCATGGTCATATTGGGGAGAGATTTTGCTTCGCATCCGTCGGTGAAAATTGTATGGGACGGGAATTTCGTAATTATGAAAAGGGATACGGAGTCAGCGAATTCGGATTTAGATTGTGCGATACGGCAAATAATGAGTATCGATTGCGTGAACGAAATCTGTACGGCTAGGGACCAGTTGCAAATAAATCCGGCACTGGATTCTGGAGTGATTGAGGAAATTAGGGATATGTACGATTCTGATTATGTAGAACTGAAGGAAACTAGTACGGATGTCGTCGATTTTGAAATGAAAATTATTCTCAAGCATGATCAGCCGATTAGTTTTAGGCCGAGAAGAATTTCTTTCGCGGATAAAGAAAAACTGCGAATTATTTTAGACGATTTGTTGCGAAGAGGGATTATTCGTCCTAGTGAATCACCATACGCGAGTCCGATCGTGTTGGTACGGAAAAAGAATGGCGAGACGCGACTTTGTGTCGATTTCCGCGAATTAAATAAAATTACGGTTAAAGATAATTTTCCGAGTCAGTTGATCGATGACAATATTGATCAGTTGAAGGACAAGAATTTTTTCACGACGTTAGATTTAAAAGATGGTTATTTTAACGTAAGAATGGCTCCGGATTCGATACAATATACATCTTTCGTGACCCCCTTGGGGCAATTCGAGTTTTTGCAATGTCCATTTGGCTTAACAAACGCACCAAAAGTATTTCACCGATTTATCCAGAAAATCTTTACCGATTTAATTAGAGAAGGGAAAATGCTTTCGTTTTTCGATGATTTTTTCATTGCGACGGAAACATTGCAGGAGCACTTGGAGATTTTACGCGAAGTCTTTAGAGTAGCAGGTCGAGCTCGTCTGACGTTTAGGTTAGATAAATGTTTTTTCGCTCAAACCGAGATAGATTATTTAGGATATCACGTTAGTGCCAGCGGAATTCGACCGAACGATGACAATATTGCGTCAGTAGTTAATTACCCGGTGCCTCGAAGCGCGAAACAGGTTCTGCAGTTTGTGTCATTGGCGAGCTATTTCCGACGCTTCATTCAAGGGTTTTCGATTATTGCGAAGCCGTTGTATGACTTGGTAAGGAAGGGGGTACAATTTAAATTCGGAACCGCAGAAAACGAAGCCTTTGAAACATTAAAAACTCACTTATCGAGTAAGCCAATTTTAGCAATATATTCTCCAAAGGCGGAAACAGAATTGCATTGTGACGCAAGCGCTTCAGGTTTCGGCGCGATTCTTTTGCAGAAGCAGACCGATGGTACTTTTAGGCCAATTTCATATTTTAGCCAACGAACGACAACCACGGAATCAAAGTATCATAGCTTCGAGCTGGAGTGCCTTGCAGTTGTAAGAGCGATTAAGCGTTTTCACGTATATTTGAGCGGAACGCGATTTAAAATCATGACGGATTGCGATAGTTTCCGACTAACATTGAGTAAGCAAAATATTAACCCCCGAATTTCTCGCTGGGCGATGTTTTTGCAAGATTACGATTACGAGATACAACATAGGTCGGGAAACAGGATGCAACACGTCGATGCGTTAAGTAGGTGCCACAGTGTATTAGTAATCACGGGGAACACTTTCGAGCAAACTTTAGCAGTATGTCAGGACCGTGATGAGGAAATTTGTAAATTACGCGAGAAATTAGAAAAAACGGAGATGAAAGATTTTGAATTACGTGACGGGTTAGTATATAGAAAAAATAAAATGAAAAAACTACTCTTTTATGTACCACGTAAAATGGAAAATAATGTAATACGCACTTGTCACGATGACTTAGGACATGTAGGATTTGATAAGGTTATTAATAATATAACAAAAGTATATTGGTTTCCGAAAATGCATACCAAGGTTAGAGAGCACATTGATAATTGTCTGCGTTGTATTGAATTTACACCGCTAAGCGGGAAAAAAGAAGGTTACCTACATAATATAGGAAAAGGCAATATACCGTTTCAAACCGTTCACCTCGACCACATGGGACCATTAGAAAAAACCGGGAAAGGTTATAGACATTTATTTACGGTGATTGATGCTTTTACGAAATATATTAAATTGTATCCGTGTAAGGCCACAAAATCAGAGGAAGTAGTTAAGCACCTTCAGGAATATTTTAGAGCATACAGTAAACCTAAGCGGGTAATTTCAGATAGGGGAACGGCTTTTACTTCTAAACTGTTTAAAGAATATTTAGAAAACCAGGGGATTGAACATGTTTTAATTGCAGTCGGAACTCCGCGAGCGAACGGTCAAATTGAGCGGTACAATAGAACGATAACACCAATGTTGGCTAAATTATGCGAAGCACCAGAAAAATGGGATCGGGTATTAGGTCAGGTAGAATTTGCCCTCAATAACACAGTATGCCGGGCGACGGGAGAGACCCCGAGTAAATTGTTATTCGGAATTCATCAGGCGGGCGAAATAAAAGATCGTATTCGATTTTTGTTAGAGCAAATGTTAGATGACGAAAGGGACTTGGAAACAATTCGTGAGAAAGCGGTAAATAAGATTGTAAAAAATCAAGAGACGAACGAAAATTATTACAATAAGAAAAGAAAAGACGCTTTAGTATATAAGGAAGGCGACTATGTAATGATTCGTAACGTTGATACATCTGCGGGTGTTAATAAAAAGCTGTTACCAAAATTTAAGGGGCCGTACCAAGTTAAAAGGGTTCTTGATTGCGATCGATATGTGATTGAAGATATTGATGGTTTTCAGGTAACTCAAATACCGTATAAAGGAGTAGTAGCAGTGGATAATATAAAACCATATATGGACTAGTTAATTATTTTGATTTTGTGTAATTTTGCAGTATGTTTGTATGAATGGGCGATGCGTAATGTAAAGTATGTGTGGGATAGGTATAAGTGTACATTGTGTTTAAAGAAGTAATTTTATGCTTAGGTTTAGCCGGGACGGCTAAAATGTCAGGATTGGCCGAACTGTAGGCGGAAATAGTAAAATATTAGGATAGCGACCATATGTTCGGCAGTCGAGTCAACCGAGACGATGACCAGGCTTTACGACAAGGACGTGATTGTTTGAAGTCTTTGGAAACGGAAACAAATTTCCGAGTTAAGGGCCACGTCATAAATCTGGTCACCAGTCAAGACAGGGGGTAACGTTTTAAGTGCGGACCTTCCCCACCAGAATTGGGGCTGGAAGGAAAACACCTAATTGGCGGAGGCAGGAACCGCCTACTTGCACGACAGAATTAAAATCGGTGGAAATCGGAAAGATACTGTCAGTATTGGAAAAAATTGTAACGGGATTAGAGTTGGAGAAATAGACGGGAGTATATTAGTAATAAATCCAAAAACTGTGTAATTCCGGACTTTTACTTGATCTGACATCTCCGAAAACACCCAAACCGCCTTTCATCCTTACAGTAATAAGGATAAAAATAAGAGTTTATACGATAATAATAATAGTAATAAGGATAAAAGTTAGAGTTAATACGATGATAAAAGAGGAATAAGGACAAAAATAAGGGTTATTACGATAATAATAATAGTTATAAGGATAAAAATAAGAGTTATTACGATAATAATGTTAGAAATAAGGATAAAAATAAGAGTTATTACACAATAAAAATAGGAATAAGGCTGAAAATAATAGTTATAATGATAATAATAATAGAAATAAGGATAAAAATAAGAGTTATTACGATAATAATAATAGTAATAAGGACAAAAATAAGAGTTATTACGATAATAATAATAGTAATAAGGATGAAAATAAGAGTTATTACACAATAAAAATAGGAATAAGGCTGAAAATAATAGTTATAATGATAATAATAATAGAAATAAGGATAAAAATAAGAGTTATTACGATAATAATAATAGTAATAAGGATAAAAATAAGAGTTATTACGATAATAATAATAGTAATAAGGATAAAAGTTAGAGTTAATACGATGATAAAAGAGGAATAAGGACAAAAATAAGGGTTATTACGATAATAATAATAGTAATAAGGATAAAAATAAGAGTTATTACGATAGTAATAATAGTAATAAGGATAAAAATAAGAGTTATTACGATAATAATAATAGTTATAAGGATAAAAATAAAAGTTATTACGATAATAATAATAGTTATAAGGATAAAAATAAGAGTTATTACGATAATAATAATAGTAATAAGGACAAAAATAACAGTTATTACGATAATAATAATAGTAATAAGGATGAAAATAAGAGTTATTACATAATAAAAATAGGAATAAGGCTGAAAATAATAGTTATAATGATAATAATAATAGAAATAAGGATAAAAATAAGAGGTATTACGATAATAATAATAGTAAGAAGGATAAAAGTAAGAGTTAATACGATAATAAAAATAGGAATAAGGATAAAAATAAGAGTTATTTATATAATCTTAATAGTGATAAGGCTCAAAATAATAGTTATTGCGATAATAAGAATAGTAATATGGATAAAAGTAAGAGTTAATATGATGATAAAA
Source organism: Megachile willughbiella (assembly GCA_945859595.2). Lineage (NCBI taxonomy): Eukaryota > Metazoa > Arthropoda > Insecta > Hymenoptera > Megachilidae > Megachile > Megachile willughbiella. Next base: position 11,572 of record CAMAOD020000018.1, on the reverse strand, counting down.
TAGGAATAAGAACAAGAATAACAGTTATTACGATAATAATAATAGTTATAAGGATAAAAATTAGAGTTGTTACGATAATAGAATAGAAATAAGGATAAAAATAAGAGTTATCACATAATAAAAATAGGAATATGGCTGAAAGTAATAGTTATAATGATAATAATAATAGAAATAAGGATAAAAATAAGAGTTATCAAATAATAAAAATAGGAATATGGCTGAAAGTAATAGTTATAATGATAATAATAATAGAAATAAGGATAAAAATAAGAGTTATTACGATAATAATAATAGTAATAAGGATAAAAGTTAGAGTTAATACGATGATAAAAGAGGAATAAGGACAAAAATAAGGGATATTACGATAATAATAATAGTTATAAGGATAAAAATAAGAGTTAATACGATAATAATGTTACAAATAAGGATAAAAATAAGAGTTATTACACAACAAAAATAGGAATAAGGCTGAAAATAATAGTTATAATGATAATAATAATAGAAATAAGGATAACAATAAGAGTTATTACGATAATAATAATAGTAATAAGGACAAAAATAAGAGTTATTACGATAATAATAATAGTAATAAGGATGAAAATAAGAGTTATTACACAATAAAAATAGGAATAAGGCTGAAAATAATAGTTATAATGATAATAATAATAGAAATAAGGATAAAAATAAGAGTTATTACGATAATAATAATAGTAATAAGGATAAAAATAAGAGTTATTACGATAATAATAATAGTAATAAGGATAAAAGTTAGAGTTAATACGATGATAAAAGAGGAATAAGGACAAAAATAAGGGTTATTACGATAATAATAATAGTAATAAGGATAAAAATAAGAGTTATTACGATAATAATAATAGTAATATGGATAAAAGTAAGAGTTAATATGATGATAAAATAGGAATAAGGACAAGAATAAGAGTTTTTACGATAATAATAATAGTAATAAGGATAAAAGTTAGAGATAATACGATGATAAAAGAGGAATAAGGACAAAAATAAGGGTTATTACGATAATAATAATAGTAATAAGGATAAAAATAAGAGTTATTACGATAATAATAATAGTAATATGGATAAAAGTAAGAGTTAATATGATGATAAAATAGGAATAAGGACAAGAATAAGAGTTATTACGATAATAATAATAGTTATAAGGATAAAAATAATAGTTATTATGATAATAATAATAGAAATAAGGATAAAAATAAGAGTTATTACGATAGTAATAATAGTAATAAGGATAAAAATAAGAGTTATTACGATAATAATAATAGTTATAAGGATAAAAATAAGAGTTACTACGATAATAATAATAGTTATAAGGATAAAAATAAGAGTTATTACGATAATAATAATAGTAATAAGGACAAAAATAACAGTTATTACGATAATAATAATAGTAATAATGATGAAAATAAGAGTTATTACGATAATAATAATAGTAATAAGGACAAAAATAAGAGTTATTACGATAATAATAATAGTAATAAGGATGAAAATAAGAGTTATTACACAATAAAAATAGGAATAAGGCTGAAAATAATAGTTATAATGATAATAATAATAGAAATAAGGATAACAATAAGAGTTATTACGATAATAATAATAGTAATAAGGACAAAAATAAGAGTTATTACGATAATAATAATAGTAATAAGGATGAAAATAAGAGTTATTACACAATAAAAATAGGAATAAGGCTGAAAATAATAGTTATAATGATAATAATAATAGAAATAAGGATAAAAATAAGAGTTATTACGATAATAATAATAGTAATAAGGATAAAAATAAGAGTTATTACGATAATAATAATAGTAATAAGGATAAAAGTTAGAGTTAATACGATGATAAAAGAGGAATAAGGACAAAAATAAGGGTTATTACGATAATAATAATAGTAATAAGGATAAAAATAAGAGTTATTACGATAATAATAATAGTAATATGGATAAAAGTAAGAGTTAATATGATGATAAAATAGGAATAAGGACAAGAATAAGAGTTTTTACGATAATAATAATAGTAATAAGGATAAAAGTTAGAGATAATACGATGATAAAAGAGGAATAAGGACAAAAATAAGGGTTATTACGATAATAATAATAGTAATAAGGATAAAAATAAGAGTTATTACGATAATAATAATAGTAATATGGATAAAAGTAAGAGTTAATATGATGATAAAATAGGAATAAGGACAAGAATAAGAGTTATTACGATAATAATAATAGTAATAAGGATAAAAGTTAGAGTTAATACGATGATAAAAGAGGAATAAGGACAAAAATAAGGGTTATTACGATAATAATAATAGTAATAAGGATAAAAATAAGAGTTATTACGATAATAATAATAGTAATATGGATAAAAGTAAGAGTTAATATGATGATAAAATAGGAATAAGGACAAGAATAAGAGTTATTACGATAATAATAATAGTAATAAGGATAAAAGTTAGAGTTAATACGATGATAAAAGAGGAACAAGGACAAAAATAAGGGTTATTACGATAATAATAATAGTAATAAGGATAAAAATAAGAGTTATTACGATAATAATAATAGTAATATGGATAAAAGTAAGAGTTAATATGATGATAAAATAGGAATAAGGACAAGAATAAGAGTTATTACGATAATAATAATAGTTATAAGGATAAAAATAATAGTTATTATGATGATAATAATAGAAATAAGGATAAAAATAAGAGTTATTACGATAGTAATAATAGTAATAAGGATAAAAATAAGAGTTATTACGATAATAATAATAGTTATAAGGATAAAAATAAGAGTTACTACGATAATAATAATAGTTATAAGGATAAAAATAAGAGTTATTACGATAATAATAATAGTAATAAGGACAAAAATGACAGTTATTACGATAATAATAATAGTAATAATGGTGAAAATAAGAGTTATTACGATAATAATAATAGTAATAAGGACAAAAATAAGAGTTATTACGATAATAATAATAGTAATAAGGATGAAAATAAGAGTTATTACACAATAAAAATAGGAATAAGGCTGAAAATAATAGTTATAATGATAATAATAATAGAAATAAGGATAAAAATAAGAGTTATTACGATAATAATAATAGTAATAAGGATAAAAATAAGAGTTATTACGATAATAATAATAGTAATAAGGATAAAAGTTAGAGTTAATACGATGATAAAAGAGGAATAAGGACAAAAATAAGGGTTATTACGATAATAATAATAGTAATAAGGATAAAAATAAGAGTTATTACGATAATAATAATAGTAATATGGATAAAAGTAAGAGTTAATATGATGATAAAATAGGAATAAGGACAAGAATAAGAGTTACTACGATAATAATAATAGTAATAAGGATAAAAGTTAGAGTTAATACGATGATAAAAGAGGAATAAGGACAAAAATAAGGGTTATTACGATAATAATAATAGTAATAAGGATAAAAATAAGAGTTATTACGATAATAATAATAGTAATATGGATAAAAGTAAGAGTTAGTATGATGATAAAATAGGAATAAGGACAAGAATAAGAGTTATTACGATAATAATAATAGTTATAAGGATAAAAATAATAGTTATTATGATAATAATAATAGAAATAAGGATAAAAATAAGAGTTATTACGATAATAATAATAGTAATAAGGACAAAAATAACAGTTATTACGATAATAATAATAGTAATAAGGATGAAAATAAGAGTTATTACATAATAAAAATAGGAATAAGGCTGAAAATAATAGTTATAATGATAATAATAATAGAAATAAGGATAAAAATAAGAGGTATTACGATAATAATAATAGTAAGAAGGATAAAAGTAAGAGTTAATACGATAATAAAAATAGGAATAAGGATAAAAATAAGAGTTATTTATATAATCATAATAGTGATAAGGCTCAAAATAATAGTTATTGCGATAATAATAATAGTAATAAGGATAAAAATAAGAGTTATTACACAATAAAAATAGGAATAAGGCTGAAAATAATAGATATAATGATAATAATAATAGAAATAAGGATAAAAATAAGAGTTATTACGATAATAATAATAGTAATAAGGATGAAAATAAGAGTTATTACATAATAAATATAGGAATAAGGCTGAAAATAATAGTTATAATGATAATAATAATAGAAATAAGGATAAAAATAAGAGGAATTACGATAATAATAATAGTAATAAGGATAAAAGTAGGAGTTAGTACGATGATAAAATAGGAATAAGGACAAAAATAAGGGTTACTACGATAATAATAATAGTTATAAGGATAAAAATAAGAGTTATTACGATAATAAGAATAGTAATATGGATAAAAGTAAGAGTTAATATGATGATAAAATAGGAATAAGGACAAGAATAACAATTATTACGATAATAATAATAGTTATAAGGATAAAAATAAGAGTTATTACGATAATAAGAATAGAAATAAGGATAAAAATAAGAGTTATTACACAATATAAATAGGAATAAGGCTGAAAATAATAGTTATAATGATAATAATAATAGAAATAAGGATAAAAATAAGAGTCATTACGATAATAATAATAGTAATAAGGATACAAATAAGAGTTATTACGATAATAATAATAGTAATAAGGATGAAAATAAGAGTTATTACATAATAAAAATAGGAATAAGGCTGAAAATAGTAGTTATAATGATAATAATAATAGAAATAAGGATAAAAATAAGAGGTATTACGATAATAATAATAGTAAGAAGGATAAAAGTAAGAGTTAATACGATAATAAAAATAGGAATAAGGATAAAAATAAGAGTTATTTATATAATCATAATAGTGATAAGGCTCAAAATAATAGTTATTACGATAATACGAATAGAAATAAGGATAAAAATAAGAGTTATCACATAATAAAAATAGGAATATGGCTGAAAATAATAGTTATAATGATAATAATAATAGAAATAAGGATAAAAATAAGAGTTATTACGATAATAATAATAGTAATAAGGACAAAAATAAGAGTTATTACGATAATAACAACAGTAATAAGGATGAAAATAAGAGTTATTACGATAATAATAATAGTAATAAGGATGAAAATAAGAGTTATTACACAATAAAAATAGGAATAAGGCTGAAAATTATAGTTATAATGATAATAATAATAGAAATAAGGATAAATATAAGAGTTATTACGAAAATAATAATAGTAATAATGATAAAAATAAGAGTTATTACGATAATAATAATAGTAATAAGGACAAAAATAAGAGTTATTACGATAAGAATAATAGTAATAAGGATGCAAATAAGAGTTATTACGATAATAATAATAGTAATAAGGATGAAAATAAGAGTTATTACACAATAAAAATAGGAATAAGGCTGAAAATTATAGTTATAATGATAATAATAATAGAAATAAGGATAAAAATAAGAGTTATTACGAAAATAATAATAGTAATAATGATAAAAATAAGAGTTATTACGATAATAATAATAGTAATAAGGATAAGAGTAAGAGTTAATATGATGATAAAATAGGAATAAGGACAAGAATAAGAGTTATTACGATAATAATAATAGTAATACGGACAAAAATAAGAGTTATTACGATAATAATAATAGCAATAAGGATGAAAATGAGAGTTATTACATAATAAAAATAGGAATAAGGCTGAAAATAATAGTTATATTGATAATAATAATAGAAATAAGGATAAAAATAAGAGGTATTACGATAATAATAATAGTGATAAGGATAAAAGTAAGAGTTAATACGATAATAAAAATAGGAATAAGGATAAAAATAAGAGTTATTTATATAATCATAATAGTGATAAGGCTCAAAATAATAGTTATTGCGATAATAATAATAGTAATAAGGATGAAAATAAGAGTTATTACACAATAAAAATAGGAATAAGGCTGAAAATAATAGTTGTAATGATAATAATAATAGAAATAAGGATAAAAATAAGAGGTATTACGATAATAATAATAGTAATAAGGATAAAAGTAGGAGTTAATACGATGATAAAATAGGAATAAGGACAAAAATAAGGGTTATTACGATAATAATAATAGTTATAAGGATAAAAATAAGAGTTATTACGATAATAAGAATAGTAATATGGATAAAAGTAAGAGTTAATATGATGATAAAATAGGAATAAGGACAAGAATGACAGTTATTACGATAATAATAATAGTTATAAGGATAAAAATAAGAGTTATTACGATAATAAGAATAGAAATAAGGATAAAAATAAGAGTTATTACGATAATAATAATAGTAATATGGATAAAAGTAAGAGTTAATATGATGATAAAATAGGAGTAAGGACGAGAATAAGAGTTATTACGATAATAATAATAGTTATAAGGATAAAAATAAGAGTTATTACGATAATAAGAATAGTAATATGGATAAAAGTAAGAGTTAATATGATGATAAAATAGGAATAAGGACAAGAATAACAGTTATTACGATAATAATAATAGTTATAAGGATAAAAATAAGAGTTATTACGATAATACGAATAGAAATAAGGATAAAAATAAGAGTTATCACATAATAAAAATAGGAATATGGCTGAAAGTAATAGTTATAATGATAATAATAATAGAAATAAGGATAAAAATAAGAGTTATTACGATAATAATAATAGTAATATGGATAAAAGTAAGAGTTAATATGATGATAAAATAGGAATAAGGACAAGAATAAGAGTTATTACGATAATAATAATAGTTATAAGGATAAAAATAAGAGTTATTACGATAATAAGAATAGTAATATGGATAAAAGTAAGAGTTAATATGATGATAAAATAGGAATAAGGACAAGAATAACAGTTATTACGATAATAATAATAGTTATAAGGATAAAAATAAGAGTTATTACGATAATACGAATAGAAATAAGGATAAAAATAAGAGTTATCACATAATAAAAATAGGAATATGGCTGAAAGTAATAGTTATAATGATAATAATAATAGAAATAAGGATAAAAATAAGAGTTATTACGATAATAATAATAGTAATAAGGACAAAAATAAGAGTTATTACGATAATAATAACAGTAATAAGGATGAAAATAAGAGTTATTACGATAATAATAATAGTAATAAGGATAAAAATAAGAGTTATTACACAATAAAAATAGGAATAAGGCTGAAAATTATAGTTATAATGATAATAATAATAGAAATAAGGATAAAAATAAGAGTTATTACGAAAATAATAATAGTAATAATGATAAAAATAAGAGTTATTACGATAATAATAATAGTAATAAGGATAGGAGTAAGAGTTAATATGATGATAAAATAGGAATAAGGACAAGAATAAGAGTTATTACGATAATAATAATAGTAATACGGACAAAAATAAGAGTTATTACGATAATAATAATAGTAATAAGGATGAAAATAAGAGTTATTACATAATAAAAATAGGAATAAGGCTGAAAATAATAGTTATAATGATAATAATAATAGAAATAAGGATAAAAATAAGAGGTATTACGATAATAATAATAGTGATAAGGATAAAAGTAAGAGTTAATACGATAATAAAAATAGGAATAAGGATAAAAATAAGAGTTATTTATATAATCACAATAGTGATAAGGCTCAAAATAATAGTTATTGCGATAATAATAATAGGAATAAGGATAAAAATAAGAGTTATTACACAAAAAAAATAGGAATAAGGCTGAAAATAATAGTTATAATGATAATAATAATAGAAATAAGGATAAAAATAAGAGTTATTACGATAATAATAATAGTAATAAGGATGAAAATAAGAGTTATTACACAATAAAAATAGGAATAAGGCTGAAAATAATAGTTGTAATGATAATAATAATAGAAATAAGGATAAAAATAAGAGGTATTACGATAATAATAATAGTAATAAGGATAAAAGTAGGAGTTAATACGATGATAAAATAGGAATAAGGACAAAAATAAGGGTTATTACGATAATAATAATAGTTATAAGGATAAAAATAAGAGTTATTACGATAATAAGAATAGTAATATGGATAAAAGTAAGAGTTAATATGATGATAAAATAGGAATAAGGACAAGAATAACAGTTATTACGATAATAATAATAGTTATAAGGATAAAAATAAGAGTTATTACGATAATACGAATAGAAATAAGGATAAAAATAAGAGTTATCACATAATAAAAATAGGAATATGGCTGAAAGTAATAGTTATAATGATAATAATAATAGAAGTAAGGATAAAAATAAGAGTTATTACGATAATAATAATAGTAATAAGGACAAAAATAAGAGTTATTACGATAATAATAACAGTAATAAGGATGAAAATAAGAGTTATTACGATAATAATAATAGTAATAAGGATAAAAATAAGAGTTATTACACAATAAAAATAGGAATAAGGCTGAAAATTATAGTTATGTAGCGGACTTAGCGGGTATTCAATTGCGGTACTTTCAAAATAAATGTTTATCGCCCGCGAAAACGGTTGGAGGTGATCGTCGACGGTTGGGACATGGCGCGTTCCGCCGACCTCCGACTAACAACAACGGCACGCGCGGTGCCGACACTCCAACCGGCGAATTCGAAAAATCGTCTCGAACATTCGACACCGGTAAATATAAAAGGACGCACCCGCGAGTCGAGTCCTACTTGTTTCAGCGGCACACGAGCGTACGCCTGCGACCGACGTAATAAAAGTATTTTTGAATTCCGCGTAATTTTCTATTACTCGCTATTTCTCCTTCTCCGTCGTTTCCCCAAAGTGGTGACCCCGACGTGATCCGAAGTAAAGGGGGAAACGCGAGGAGAGTTTCCTTTCCGATCCGACAAATAGGGATTTCTTTTTTTTCCTTTCTTTCGCCGTCGCGAGATAAAGACAATGTCACTTACCGCGGAAGGACATCGCGCGTCCGACGATTCGAAGTGCGCGAATCTCGAAGGCGATAACGTTAGTGTCGTGGGTCAACAATTGCGCATTCCTCAGTTTTGGCCCCACAAAATCGCGCTGTGGTTCAAGCTATTAGAAGCGCAGTTCGCGTCGGCTCGTATAACCAAAGACGAAGTGAAATTCAACATTACCATCGCGAACCTGGGCGAGAGCTACGTTGAGCAAGTGGAAGACGTTGTGCTCGACCCCCCCGCGACCGGGCAGTACGAATACCTCAAGGGCGAATTAATGAAGAGACTGGCCGAATCCGATAGCACGCGAGTGCGAAAATTATTGGAAGGCGAAGAACTCGGCGACCGGACACCGTCACAGTTTTTCCGGGACTTGAAGAAGCTGGCCACACCGTCCGTGCCCGACGGCTTCATCGTCACGCTGTGGAAAAACCGACTACCGGTCAGCGTGCAACGAGTTTTAGCCGCTACATCGGAAACGAAGCCGACCGTCTTGGCGGAGATGGCCGATCGGATACACGAGATACGTCCAGAACAAGGACGAATCGCCGCAATCACCTCCAAGGGATCGAGTGAAGTCGATGAATTGCGAAAGATGATCGAGCGACTGGAGGTGCGGATCGAGGCCATGAATCGACATCGCCCGCGTTCGGTAGAACGAAGACGCCACCGCAGCCGTTCCCGGAGCAGGGAAGGAAATACAGACATGTGCTGGTACCACGAAACTTACAAACATCGGGCAAAGAAGTGTCGTGCTCCCTGCACTTGGGCGTCGGGAAACGCGAGCAGTCGTCAGTGAACGCGGCACACGACGACGGGTCCGTGTCTCGCCGCATCTACGTAACGGACAAACGGTCGAAGATTTCGTTTCTAGTGGACACTGGGGCCGATTTATGTGTATTCCCTCGCGACCGGTTGCGCGGACCCGTAGCGAAAAGCGAATACGAACTTTTTGCGGCGAATGGTGCGCGTATCGCGACGTACGGAACAGTGGCCGTATCGCTTGACCTTGCGCTTCGTCGAGACTTTAAGTGGTGTTTCGTAGTGGCCGACGTTAGCACGCCCATAATCGGTATGGATTTTCTCAGTCATTATGGGTTGCTAGTGGATCCGCGAAATAAACGATTGGTTGACTCAGTGACGAGCTTATTTTCGACGGGACACGCGGCTAACGGCAGCGTCGCGTCGGTGAAAACAATCGTGGGTGAATCGCCGTATCACCATTTACTCGCGGAGTTTCCAGACCTGACCCGACCCCCCGTCTTCGGCAAGGAACGCGCGAAACACAACGTCAAGCATCACATCGAGACGACGCCAGGACCACCGGTGCACTGCAAGCCACGCCGCCTCGCTCCCGACCGTTTCAAGCAGGCGAAAGCGGAATTCGACCTGATGTTGCAGCAAGGGGTGATCCGACCGTCGAAGAGCCCATGGGCGTCGCCGTTGCACGTCGTTACGAAAAAGGACGGCGGGTTGCGACCGTGCGGCGACTATCGGGCGCTCAACGCGCGGACAATACCGGACCGATACTCGCCGCCGCACATAGAGGACTTCGCGCAGCGATTGCATGGTAAGCGCGTTTTCTCGAAAATCGATTTGGTGAGGGCGTACCACCAAATTCCCATCGCGACCGAAGACATCGAAAAAACGGCGATAACGACGCCGTTCGGACTCTTCGAAGCCACGAATATGATGTTCGGTCTCCGTAACGCGGCGCAAACATGTCAAAGGTTCGTGGACGAAATTACGCGCGGTCTCGATTTCGTTTACGCGTATATCGACGATTTTCTAATAGCATCCGAGAACGCCGAACAACATCGCGAACACTTGAGAGCGCTATTCAACCGTTTAAACGAATACGGAGTAGTTATTAATCCCGCGAAGTGCGTTTTCGGTGTAGACGAGATTACGTTCCTCGGATTCTCGGTGAACGCTGACGGGATTAAACCTCTGGCCGAACGCGTAGAAGCTGTCGCGAATTTTCCGAAGCCGGAAAGCGTAAAACAAGTGCGTCGATATCTTGGTATGGTCAATTTCTATAGACGATTTATTCCTGGCGCGGCGGAAATTTTGCGACCGCTAAACGACTTGCTAAAAGGGGCAAAAAAGGGTAACACGCCCGTTGCATGGAATGAGCACTTGGGAAACGCGTTTCTAAATTCCAAGCGTGCTCTAGCAAATGCGGCGTTATTAGCGCACCCGATACCAGGCGCACCGATCAGCCTCGTCGTTGATGCGTCCGATTACGCGATCGGAGCGGTATTGCAACAGCATGTAAACGGCGCGTGGCAACCGTTAGGTTTTTATACGCAATCATTGTCCCCCCCGCAACAGAAATATAGTGCGTACGACCGCGAATTGTTAGCGATGTATCGCGCGGTCAAGCGTTTTAGATACGCCGTAGAGGGCAGGAATTTCGTCATTTTTACCGACCACAAGCCCTTGACTTACGCGTTCAATCAGAATACGGAAAAGTGCTCGCCGCGTCAGTTTAGGCATCTAGACTATATCGGGCAGTTTACAACAGATATTCGACACGTTAAGGGTTTGAATAACGTAGCCGACGCGTTATCTCGGGTGGAGGCAATCACCCAATCCGTCGATCACCGAGCTCTTGCATCCGCGCAAGAGGGAG